>JAHDVE020009806.1:0-180151 GCA_022606495.2 Halesus radiatus | reverse complement strand
TTGTCATGTCTTTTTACATTAAGGCGAACGGCTGCGCGGCTTGTTTCATACAAAACTTAATTTTGGATTTAACGCCAAAATACTCACCTAATCCTAATGATCTTTTTTTCATCAAAAGGTACAGTAAATATCTAGTACGGATTAGAAGTAATTTATTTATTTTTGTTTTACATTATGAAATATAGGCCAATATATAGAAATATAGGAACTGATTTTTCGCGATTTTAGAGGCACATTTAAAAATTATTTGGGGGCTAACGGTGATTTAATAAAAGTTTTACCCTGTCTACTTTGAAAATATAATGTAATTTAAAAAAAATCTATTAAAATAAGCATTATGGTGGACTTTACATAATATAATGCCGTACATAATTTAAAATATCGACCCGAAAAAATGTTTTGTTTTTCTATTTTTATTATGTAATCATATTTATATATCAAATACGATAATAATAAAAAAATACGATAAACCCGCAAATAAATTTCTAAATTGCCTTTAAAATTATGAAAATAGATTTTTTTTCTTTTCATATAATTTAAAACAAAAATAAATAAAATATTTATTAATTGATAAACTAAAGTTTTTAAGACAAGATTTTTGTGCATAGCGCAAAGGGTAACAATTATTTATATAAACAATAATTATTAATTTTTTGAAGAAAATTTCTTCTGTAAGGGTTTCACTTTGTGATGTCATTATTTTAATCAAAAGAATAAATAACTTAGTTTACATCACTTTATTTATATACAATCAACATGTTTCATGAACAATGTTCACATCATCAGGATTAGTTGTATGCTAAACTTAAAAATCAAATATAGATCACATATTGTTGGAAAGGGTAGAAGGAAGGGGAATGGGTAAGAGTGGGGGAAGGTTATTACAATTAGGGATTTCAAAGACATTAGCAGGGATTTCAAAGTCATTAGCAGGGAAAGACTGGTTAAGTGGGAAAAGGGTCAAAAGAGGGTTTATAAAAATTTGTTGCTTATTAATTATGTCTGCTTTATTATTTACATTTTTCCTAATTTCTAAAATCTCTAAATTATTTATCTGTAATTCCTTATAACCCGTATGTAATATTTTAAGTCCATGGTTTTTGTCAAAATTATGATCATTTTCCAATAAATGATCCAATGTTGATAACGATATATCAAAAATAATTAGTAAAAACATTCCCGGTTCTATACAACCAGCATTTTATACAAATAATAAATTAAAAAAATTCATCCTTAACAACAAAGATAGCGACATTAAAACGAAAAAATCGGGCGTTTATAAACTCAATTGTAAAGATTGTAATTACTTTTATATAGGTAGAACAAATAGAAATTTTGAAGTAAGGATTAAAGAACATCTGAGGGCATTAAATGGCAACAGTGAATCTGAGTTCGCAGATCATTTATTGGAAAATGATCATAATTTTGACAAAAACCATGGACTTAAAATATTACATAGTTATTTATTCTTTTAAATAATTATAAGCCTGAAACACTCATCCAAATTGAAAAAACCTTGCTGAGGGATTTAGCCTTTACAAGCCTTCCTCATACCAATAAAGTTGGTTGTTTACAGGTGAAATATAATAAAAACCGTAATTATTGAATGAAACACTAGTATATATTGATTAACTTGGCGGGTTTGCGATAAACCGACGTAGCTCAATGGTAGAGCATCTGACCGGATATTAGAAGGGTGTGGGTTCGAGTCCTGCCGGCGACATTTATCTTTGCTCGGAAGGTTTTTTCAATTTGGATCAGTGTTTCAGGCTAATAATTATTGTTTATAAAAATAAATAAAATACTTCTCATCAGTACTAGATATTTACTAAACCTTTAATAAAAAAATGTATCATTCAGTTTGGATGGGTATTTTGGCCTCAAATCCAAAATTAAGTTATGTATGAAACAGGCAGTGCAGCCGTTCCTCTTAATTACTTCAACTCAGTTTATATATTGTTTAGGTATGTATCATTGGCATCTTACTCACGTATATGTATTGAAGTATCTCCGGTATCCTGGTAACTTTATACGTACATTGTTTCTACTGTAACGACCTTCGCGGTCGAGCAATGCAGAATTCGATATCGTGTGATTGGTATCGCTAATTTATTCCGGCTTAATTTTGTTGTTCGTATGCAGCTTCCGATGAGCAATTATTGAGGGAATGATTAAATAAATTAGCCACTTTTAATGCTAATGAACGCAGAATAGACGATAAATAATATTTTTGGGTAGTTAATGTAATGTTTGTAGGCATGTTATTAATTTTTTTCTTTGTTTAATCTTTAGGATGCCGAGTTTTTTTAACATGTGTTCTCTTCCGGTTGTCCAATTCCTCAAATTATATAATTTTCTCTGTCTTATCTAAAAATATATTTTTTGAAAATGATTGTTTGGATTTTGGTTTTAGGTTTCACGAAAGTTTCTAGCTGACCGACTCTGTCCTATTCGTATTGGCAGTCAAAATTCTTTTGGCGTCTTTTTCTACCCAACAACGACTGGTGTTGCGGAAAGGAAAGGAAAGGAAAGTGTTGCAACACCATTGGCGACACTTTTTTAAGGCTATTATCGTTAAGTGGAAAAAAATACTTCGGGAGCTTCTTATTTCTATTTCACGTGCTTAAAAATGGTTTTTTATGCCAGAATATATATATATACCTATGGCATTTTCTTCTATCCAACTAGATATGTTATTTATGTTTAGGCGATCCAATGGGAAGTAATGCAAAATCATGTGTTTTTGTTTTGAAAGTTTGATGGCCTAAAAATATCATTTAATTAAATACTGCCAAAAAGGCCAAGATATGTTTTAATATAAGTAGAACATAACTTGGCCGTGCATTTTTTGGTGAGGCTTTTTATAAGCCTAGCAAATAATAAAGTATCAGACCTAAAAAAATGTTCGTTAAGTGCAAAATTTCCTACTTACGAACCCTTTTTCCAATAATGTCGTATTTTTCATTCTGGAAAATTATTTTTTTTAGAATATGATCTAAAAACATTTTAATAATTATGCATCCATACAAAATAAAGTAAAACATTCATTTTGGTGATGTTTTTTTTTGCGTAAATGGAAACATTCGGCCACTGTTAAGCGAGAATTTTAACCTTTTCGCCACCTGCATAAAGAGTGCGTGATTTCGTTCAAATTTTAGGAAGTGGATCCCCTTAAGAGGAATGGTTGCGCTGCCTGTTTCATACATAACTTAATTTTGGATTTGAGACCAAAATACCTATCTAAACTAAATGATATATATTTTTAAATTAAAGGTTTTGTAAATATCTAGTACGTATGAGAAATATTTAATTTATTTTTGTTTTAAATTATGAAGTATAGACCATGAAATTTTTTTTTTCAAAATTTAGAGGCAACTTAGAAAATTATTTGCGGCTTTACTCTATTTTTAAAAACAATTATTATATTTGATTACGTAAATAAAAACACAAAAACAAAACATTAAAAAAAAATCTTTTTTTTGGGTCGATATTTTAAATTATGTACGGCAAATTTGTGTTGCAAAGTAAATTGGTCGTTTTTAATTAAATTTAAAGTCCACCATAATGCTTATTTTAATATTTAAAAAAGAAATTATAATTCATTATATTTTCATAGTGAACGGGGTAAAACTTTATTTTTTAAATCACCATTAACCCCCAAATAATTGTAAAAGGTGCTTCTAAAATCGCTAAAAATCAATTCCTTTAATGGCCTATATTTCATAATATAAAACAAAAATTAATAAATTATTTCTAATCCGTACTTGATATTTACTATACCCTTTGAGGAAAAAAATATCATTAGGTTTTGGTGAGAATTTTGGCGTCAAATCCAAAATTAAGTTTTGTATGAAACAGTCGTGCAGCCGTTCCTTTTAAGGCCACATCGTGGGTGAAAAAGTCACTTCAAGAATTTACTGGAAGTGAAATGTTTTACCTCCTAATGTCCCTCGCCTGAAGTATGGTATATAGATTGGTATCCATTGGTGGCGTCATTATTAATAAACGAATTAAAAATTAAACTTTTGATTAATTATTACCTACTTTAATCAATTTTTGTTTATGTTTATAATTTGTCTATTCTTACATTATTGTGTTCTATGTTTATCATTTGTCTATACTTGACATTATTATTATTCTTATATTATTTTTAGTATTCTGTATATTCCTTATGAGGAAAGCATCGCTTTCGGAACATGTTGAAATGTATATATTAATAAAGTGGTGATTACAAAGTAATTTTTAATTAATTTATTATTTTATTTTTTAAGATTATAAAAAAACTGACATTTATCTACGTTCTTTCGATTCTTATATGAGTGCACGCAATATTATTAAATGTGTATTTCTGGAAAGAAAAAAACGACGACGTCACCAAGTTAACGAAAAAAGTATTTTGTATGTAAACAGGACATTTACTCTGCTGCCATTTGCAAATATATTATACACATGTATGTTTCAAATAACAAACCGCCAATAGCCGACATGATGTGTCACATCTTATTTAGCCTTTTATAATAATGTTACCGGAACTGAAATTTCCTACGTTTATTGCATTTCGTGTTTCTTTTTTTTTACATGAATACCGCACAAGAGTCCCAACTGTCTGGAGCCAGTGAGACTATGGCATTCCCAATTGGGGAATGTTGTGAGGCTGAAGGTATTGAGGAGGGGAAGGAAAATGGAAAGAGGAAAGTGGGGAAAATACCTGGCTATTCAGATCTGGTCACCAAACACGGCTAAGTTTCTACTAATGATTATGCACTATATTTGTGTTATTGATTAACCGGTTTGTTAAATTATCACTAACGTAATAATAATAATCGGATGATTTTTATATCGCCGTTTTTGTGAAAAATCACCTCAAGGGCGCTGTACAAATCTTACTTCCTATTCTTACATTATTCCTATATTATTTTTTTTTTGGACACTATCATTACACATTATTTATAGACCATATAAAGAGATGCAGTTAGATTATCAAAATTAAATACGGTTTGGTCTAAGTTTTCATACATGTTTAGTTTAAAAAAAGAAGAAGCTAACTGTATTTATTCCTTATGATATATTGCAAGACGCTAATACAAATGATAGGAGTTATGTGAAGTTGGGCGGCGGGTGGGAACTGGGGCCGGGGGTACTGATCCTTTCTTCTAATGTAACTTCTTTGATTTAATAATGCTATTAGTTCGTTCGTCAATCATAATCAATGAAATGGCAAATTTTGTCAGGGCAACAATGACAATTAATATTATTTACCGGTGGCGTCCAGTCCATAAAGGCTGAAAAGCTGTCCCCACCCTAAAATAAACGAGCCACTGAAGTTTTATTTTTATTAAAATGTTTTTTTTTCTATAAATTTGTGAATTTATTTTATGACACAGTCATTCTATATTAATAAAATGTTTCTATTTGCCAAATTGATGCTTTTTTGTTTGATAATAATACTTACATACTTTAAAAATCCACACATAGCCTACCTTTGGTCATAGAGAAATTCACACCACTGCTATATACCTACTTATGCAAGTATTTTTTATTAATTACTAGCTGATGCCTTAACCTGGCCTTGCTCGGGTTTTTTTTAATTTTATTTTTATAAATTTATTAATTTGTTAATTCTTGCTTTTCGTTTGTGTGGCATAATTGATTTTACAGCGAAAGTAATTATTTAGAGATAGTAAGCCTTGTGACGGCTATTACTATCTCTAAATAAAGAAACATTAATTTGAAATTTTATGTCATTCCAAAGATTTATTTTTTCAATTGCATCTAAATAATAAAGTTCTTAAGTAGGTATCTACTTGCGTTTTTCATTTTGAAAATATTCTACCCAAACAAACCTTCTTTTGAATATTGTTACGTAACGACAGAATAATCCTAAAAAAGACTCTAGCCACTCGTCAACAACAAAAACGACGCGAGCGCCACGTTTGCCATAACGGCAGCTTGCACGCCCATGCGCCGGTACTCCCCTCCCACCCGGCTTCCGAGGCACTTCTTCGTCGTCCGGCTTCAGGATGACGTCTCTTGTACGCCGCCTACTGCGTCTCTAAAGGAGCGCGCGAGCAGCCATGTTGGCGTGTTGCAAATTGCTTCTACCAGGACCCATTTTGCCGCTACAACCACGACTGTAAGCTGTCTTTGTATTTCCCCTTTTGTGTTGTAAATGTTTGAAAATATCAGAGAGAGTAATCACCCGTAACTTCCATTTGAGGTTAGGCTAGCCTTTTGATTATTGTAACATAACTTACCATGTCTGTACCTTCCCCTGAATAAACTCTGAGTCTGAAAGCATTTAGTAAATTCATTTGACGAAGTATTAGAGTCCCCGACCCCGATTATAAGACTGCCTGTCGGCCTACGACCCTGCAGAGGAGTTTCTTGGCCTGCCGAAACTGAGCTAGTCGAATGTCCAGAGCCGAGTTCCCTGTCAAGACACCACCCTCGGTGTAAGTCTAAACCGACGAACTGTCTCCCGTAACCGCTCTTTCCCAACCATCCTCCTCTCCTTCTCCCACATCCCTACATCCAGTCATATTCTTTTTATAACAATATATAATATGTGGCTAACCGGAGTGGTAAATCTATGGACTAACCTCAATACAACATGGTGGGTTCAATGTTTACCATACTAATTTTAAAACGTTATAGCAACAGTTTTACGTATTAGATTTCATTCAAACTACTCTCTAAACCTTCCCGGCACTAATAAGAACAAACTGTGTTATTTTTAGCGAAACCGGTCAAGTAATTTTCGTGTAAATCGAGGATAGACAGGCAAACTTTCATTTTTATATATAGAGATTGAAGAATATTAACAATATTCAAAGAATTATCAAATACTTTCCTTTGGCCACGCCTCTTCTGGGCCAGGAATTTACCGCTACACGACTCGTTTTGCCCATTTATGGCGAAACCGCTGGGCAAACCGTTCGTGTTAGTACCTTCCTACTTCCTACATTCTGACTGAGATCGCGCAGGAGGATAGACAGGTCGCTCACATGAGTACAAAATCTACGAGTATTTACTAGTCAGGTGCAAGTTCGTTTTGTTCACCACTTAAGGGGTAATATAATTATAAAACATATACCTTATTAAAGTTATACACTATTTTATGTTGCTTAACATCTTTTAGCTTAAATTTTTAATCATATTGCGAGTATTTATGCCATATTATTATTGTTAATTTAAGAATATATATTTTGTTTGGAAGTTTTATTTACCATGTACTTTTGCTATTTTTGAATTATTAAATTCGTGCATTCAAATATTGATAGATATTTTAAATTGTGCTCCTTAGAAACTTAAGAAATTAACAAAAAAATTAAATCTAAAATTAATTTAGTAAACAAGATAATAGCTCCCTGTAAATCGCCTTTGCTAACCATGTTTCCTATTAACTTTGACTCCTCCCACCGCCCACCCCCCCTCCAAATCACCACTCCCTTTACCCTCACCTAATGGTGACTAATTTTGTTTCTGTACTTAATTTAAGTTAGTTTTAAGAATGCTAGTTAATGGCACGGTTGTGTTGAAACCGGTAGCGAATTTAATAAATCAAAAATAGCAAAAGTACATGGTAAATAAAACTTCCAAACAAAATGTCTAGAAATTGCTATATAGTGAATGCCGAAAAAATACAAGAAATTAAGAATATATAGTCTATAGCAATACGTGCATTAATAACTTTCTTTTGAAAGCATAAAATATTTAGCATTTCTCTCGATTCTTTTAGTATTATATTACATTTAAGAATTTCTATTTTTAATGATGATTTGTTCATAACAATTAACAATTTACGATCTCTGTGATCTGTGGTACCATAGCATTTTTCCTCTGTGAAAAAAGGTAATTAATGTAATACTTGTTTTCAATGCAGAAGTCTGCTAACAACTCAAATCAAGAATAAAGTATTATTTATTGATATATTTTCATACGAAGCGGTAACTTGGTGATGTGACATTATAATTTAAAAAATAAAACAATAACTTTGTTTACATCACTTTTATTTGTAATATACTTTTGCCGACCGGGTTTCGCCACTACCGTAGCTTCTTTAGGGCAGTATATGACTAAACTACATATGTGTTATAGATTGATAAAAAAACTGGCGAGTGAAGGGCCAAGGGTGGGAGGTCAGCAGGTACCTGACCGGGAAGGGCGTGTACTTTGTTAAATAAAAGTGATGTAAACAAAGTTATTGTTTGATTTATTATTATTATTTTAATACTATTTATTGAGTCTGCTTCTATGTTAGAAATTTTATTTATTTATTTTATTATCAAACGCAGTAGGTTCATTGTCCAATCTTCCTATTATTATATGATTCATCTGGAACTTATTTTTCGTTTGATAGTATTAAAATTAGCCGGACTTAACCGATATGCTTATTCCACTCGTACATAATATTATGCTAATGAAGAAGGTTATTGACTCTGTGTCTATTTGAAGGCAACACGAATTGATTTACTGATCGTAGTGATCGAGTATTTAATGTCTTTTTTCAAAGAGGTTCCAGAGGGTAATGTTAACAGTGGAGATCTCTTTTTAAAATGGCTGACCGATAACGAACCCTTCACGAGTGGATGGGATAACTAGTAAAAACGATTCTAACTAAATCTTTGTCGTATATGTACATAATAGAGTTGTGTTAGTTCTATAATCTCCAGTCAAATATCCACAAATTCTCGCTACATAAACGTTTATTAAAATAATTTATACAAACTGAAAACTAATAAAATTCTTTTCCCAGAAGGACCCCATTATAGAATAACCTATTAACACGGTGTCCGGAAACTAGTGGTGCAAGCGGGAAACTTGTGAATCTATTATAAACATGAACAAATCTCACTACACCATAAATTCTCATGCATGCATTTTTTGTTTTTTTTTTGGTCTTCTTTATTTGCTTTTATTGGAGCGGAAAAAAATCTAAAATATGCTCATTTAAATGCATTAAAACTTGACAAAATATACAAGGGTTTTGAAAAGAAAAATGCTCGCTGAAATAATTATAATTTATGTTGTTTTTTCAATGAATGTTTTTTATTTTAGTAATTTTGCTATGAAATGTGTTTTGGCGAAGGTAATTACAATAAAAGCAAACAATAATTTTATTTTTAAAAGTAGTTTAATGATATAAAAAGCACAGTAAGCAGAACAGTAAAAAAAAAAAAATATTAAAACCTTACAATTATAAAAACAGTTAATAACTAAGTAGATATTTTTCAAAGTTTTCCAGGAGTAAATTATGCCCTTTCTCAGTAAACATGTGTTTGAAAATTGAAAAACTTCTCTCAACATCTACTAATGTACCAGAAGCATAATAAAGTTTTAAATTTATTTTTGTTTTTAAATCAGGTACATTCACGTTATGTTCAAAGTCGCCAACAAAATGGAAATTCGTATTAATAATAATCATAATTGGATGATTTGTATAGCGCCGTTTTTATGAAAAATCACCTCAAGGGCGATTTTCGTTTAAATTATATTAATTAACCCCTTGAAGCATAGTGGTATAAAAAATAACCCACCTTTTTTATCTTTTGCTCCATGGTGGGATGTAATTTATACCACTTCGAAAAATTAAAACCACTTGAAACACAGCGGTTTAAATTATGTCCCGCCCACTCCAACGGCTTAACATATCGGCCAATAAATGGTACATACGTACTTTTCGAAGTTTTCGAAATTCTGTGCAATACAAGCATTTTTTTTTCAAATGTTGTGCATCAAAGGGTTAAGAAAAGAAAAATATAACGGTAGCAGCTGGTGTTCGAAACCAGGAATGTCTTCAACGATTAAAAATATATTACAATGGGGTTTATAAGCTTCAACAAGTTATTCCGAAAAAAAATTGTCGTAATTCTAGGCTTGTAGAAAAAGACATAATTTGTCTCGACGCCACCTATTGAGGGATTTAGCCGTCACAAGCCTTCCTCATACTAATAAAGTTGGTTGTTTACAGGTGAAATATAATAAAAACCGTAATTATTGAATGAAACACTAGTATATATTGATTAACTTGGCGGGTTTGCGATAAGCCGACGTAGCTCAATGGTAGAGCATCTGGCCGGATATTAGAAGGGTGCAAGTTCGAGTCCTGCCGCCGACATTTATCTTTGCTCGGAAGGTTTTTTCAATTTGGATGAGTGTTTCAGGCTAATAATTATTGTTTATAAAAATAATTGTTACTAAATAATTAATAATATGATGTTTTTAGCGGAAAAATGAAAAAAAGGATGAAAAAATGCATTTTTTCCTCTCTAGTTATTATGTATTTTATTGTCGGTTGGTTTAGATGTACGCGCCATAAACTCAACCTTCTATTTCTGTACACTATAATAATGATATAAGTGTTTTATATACCCTAAAGATTTAGATATGCCATCATACAATATTGTAGTATCGCCAGAGCCTTATATGCCTTTGGCGAAGACGATTAATGTGCTGTTTTTCCGCCATTGTGATGCGGGAAGCGCGCCATTTTAATAGCATCATGAGACAGACTTCCGTTGGTGGAGATCATTACAATAAAATAACGCTGCTTCCCGGATATGGTCACACGGCTGACACGGCCATGTTGCTCGCGTGAGTTAAATCCACTCGCTCTGGGACTTGGAATACCGCCGTGGAGCCCCGGATGGAAACGCTCAGATAGTTTGATCTTTGTTATCTTTGGTTATCGGTTATCGAGTGTGCGCGAATCTAAACCCTCTTTTTGCATTACGCTATAATACCGTCGCAGGAAAGCAATATTGCTGTAACAGCTAAAGCCATGTAAAAAACGCAAGATTTTTTCCAACGTCGTATAGGTCTTATTTTTCATTGTAGAATCCCGGGACCCAGATAGATCGACGAAGAAAAAAAAACCTGTGGAATGGTGTAAACAGAGCATTTTTGTGGGTAGTGGTGGTTACAGCAGTATTGCTTTCCTGCGACGATATGTTGAAATATTGAGTTGTTTGCTTTGAATCGATTCATAGATCACTATCTGAAGTACCCGGTATTGCACGAGGTTATGAATGGTTTGGAGGAAAGTTTTGAGTCAAGCGTTCAAAATTTCATCAAAAAGTACCAAAGTTCTTCATTTACGGGGTGGGAAAGCGGGATGGGGTGTCTCATGTATGGTCCAGTATGTAAAATTTCATCCAGCTCAGAATATAACGGTAGATTTGTATACAAAACAAACACACACTCTTCTTTATATATCGACTGTAAACAGAGAGGAGATGATGAAAATGAATATTTTACTAATCATAAAACTAATTTTAAATCTTGGTTTCTATACGAGAGCCAATAAATTTTTTTTTCTTGGAGTGATGTAAAATATAGCTTTTCTATTTGTAATATTATGAGATGTGAGGTTTGACTAATTAAAAAAAGAAAATCGTTTACTGTGATGTAGTTTTTAGTATGATAAATAACCCTTTTCCAATTAAAATGATTTTTCAATTGAAAATTATTCATCCGACACCACTTACATTCCAAAAAATGTTGCTTAAAGGGTTTTACCTGTTTACAGTCGATATATAGATACTGATATTTAAAGAAAAAAAAAGTTAATTTAATTTAATAATATTGTTATTAAGTTCTGCAAGTATTTTTAGTTTTTATTATTGTGACAGCTGTTTCGGCGTTCAAGGTCATTTTCAAACGGTTAATCCACATTGTGACGACTTATTTATATGATTTTATTCACTCCCACCCAATTCTAATTTGGACGGGTTTTTAAAAATAATGATTTATTTTCGGTATAACCGATTTAGTTAGAAAATAATTAAAATTCTGAGGTTTTTACATTTATAATGTGTTTCCCCGTATTTAAATGATAATGTTTTCTTAATTGATTTATTTAAATGTGTTATATTGTTTTGATAATGTGAACATACTAAAACTAAAAACACTTGCAGAAATTGATAATAACATTATTAAATTAAATTTAAAACAAAATTAAATGGAGCTCTACGAATTAAACACAAAAACAATTAATATATACTGATAAGTCGCATAACGTGCAATACAGCCGAATCGGTTGATTCTTTTCGGCGTCCAGCACATTTACTTGAAGCAAATTGCAGAAATCTAAGGATATGTTGATGATTTATCGATTATCTTCGATTTGTAACAACCATTAAATATTCATTATATTATTATAGTTAACGTAGCAGTTGAATTGCTTTGTATTGCCGTTGCGTTACGATGTAATTGTTTTCAATTATTGTTTTATGGATAACTACTCCATTCTCTCCCATAAATGCAATGGAAAATTCCGAGAAATTATTGTGGTGTGATGATATATGATAAAATATTACATTTGTACAATGTAACACAGACACATACATTTTAGATTCGTAGATAGATACGTAGCTCTGTATCATCATTGTATTATTTATCTACACGTAGTAAGAAAAATGATAAATAATACTGTGGTGAATACATAAATTCAAGTTTAATTTGTAGAACTCCATTTTAATAATTACCCAGCAGAACTTTTTTTATAAATGGCCCCTTTTTAATAATTTAATAATATACTTTGCATGCTGGTCCGCCATAAAATAAAAAAAGTCTACAAATAATGTAAAGATATAAAAAAATACTTAATTACTAACCCAAACATCCATTTCATTATCGAGCACTCTTTTCCTAAATACAAGCATTAGGAATATATATATATATATATTGCACAAATACTACCTAATAAAAAAATAAAACATATTATTCAATTATGATGTTGTGCGGCTGACTGTGCAGTCAGTCATCAACCATTCGCTGTAGAACTTCTTGAAGCACTGCAGCGATGTCGATGTTCGAATAGATAATGGTATTTCTTAAGTTTTGTTGAGGAATTAACTGTAACTACCCTCAGATACAGCGTTGATTTTGAAAGTCACGTGCAGACATACTCTTAAGCACCTATTCTCTTACCTGTAATATTATGAATGAAATTGGATTAGACTTGCTCGATAAACGGCGCCTTAATAGTTCAACCGTGACAAATAAGCTGGAAGGAACTAACGAATTTAGAAACATGAGACGTTGTTAGCCGTTTGAAATTTCTATAATACATGGAAACAGGAGGGTAGGTGTCATTGATGTGAAACGCACTGGCCTCTGCGGTACATATTTAAAACCACTACTGCAACTCAAAAATATCCGATTAAATTTTGCATTTCGCACATCTTTGTAAGGGTAAGTTACGGTTTCGTTGCGTCAGCAGTGTAGGCCCATTGCTCCTGATTTCGGTGGCATGTTCTGTGGGTATAGCGCGTTGATCCCCATAAATTAATATAATAAATAATTACTCCTTGACAATTCAACCCACGTATGAATAGACACACTTTTTAAAAGTGACGCTGTAGTCTTTAAAAGTACAAAAAATAGCCTAAATAAACTATTACTATTTAAAAAAAATAATTATCCGGGAAAGGTTCGATCATCCGGTCGTCCTTTCATAAAGTTGGTACGCTTGACGGATGGTTGAATCTTTCGCCGCCGTGGCTTTAGTCAGTATCGGGCAAACCAGTCGTGTGGAAGGTCCATTACACACTGCATCAGAAGTGCTTGCTTATATCTTTCGTAAGGAAATTTTAGACTTTTCGAGTGAAGAAGTTAAGTTGATATCTTGTCATTAATGAGAGGAAATGCAAGGGTGTGATATTAACGGCCGTTCTTCCCAACCCTACTGAGCAACTGTTGAGCCGAAATTTTACCTCAATGCTCTTCAAATGCACAAATACGCTCTTCTCAACGAAATTCTCGATCAAATGTAGGGTCAATTTAGAATATCGATTTTTGTGGATTAAGTTCCCCCAATAAAGGACTAGTTATAAAAAGTGTCAACAGGGTGAACAAATGTCAGTAAAATGTCAAACGTCATTATTCGTTCGCGATCTATTTATCACGATTCAAATATTGAATGACAAAGATTTATTTCCATTTCGATTGTCTAAACATATTTTTTATGTTTTAAATAAAACTGAAGAGAACCTAACTTATTTTCAGTTTTTTTTTTTACTTGTTTTTGACGACAGAGAAATGTCAAATGTGTGTCTATGAAAGTGGGCGGCACTATTTTATTTTCTATGTAATGGGCGGTCACTATTTTATTTCTAGGAAAGTGGGCGGGCACTATTTTATTTTCTATGTAAGTGGGCGGACACTATTTTATTTTTTCTATATACGTGGGCGTGCACTATTTTAAAGTCTACGATAGTGGGCGGGCAACTCCATAGAAAATTTTGGATAAAAAATGCGAACAGAGCGAATGCCCAACAAAACACTTTTCTTTTTTTAAACGGTGCCCCAGAAAGATCATTCGAAATGCTGGGAAGAGCGGCCGTTAGAGACATTTTTATCAGCCATAATGATAATAATAAAGCAACGAGCCAGAATTGACTGTAAAATGGAAAAAATCCGTGGAGTTTGAATCGGTAAGAATTCCTTATTCATAGCAGTAAATCGTTTCTTTATATTGTACGTACCCATATTTTTCCAATAAGGAAGTAAGAAACAATGTAAGAAACAGAGTAAGAAACACTAAAATTAGAATTGCTTGGTTTATTACTTTCCAACAAGTCAAATATTGATATACGCGCAAATCATTTTAAAGAGATTTTTGCTTGTGTAGGGTGTACTGTATCGTTGAACTTCTGCGGGGTTGGGGGGGGGGTCTGCGGGCGGGTGTTCCAGTCATTTCGAACCACTATCGGTGTGCACCACTACACAAGCAAGAATGTCTTTAAAATGATTTCCCTGTACTAAACTTGATAATGAGCCAGGTGATTGAATTCTGAAAGCTGTACCACGAAACAAAATAATCATATGGTATCACCAAGGTGCGTCTCCGAAACGTCCAGTCACGCAATCATCGATAATACATCAACCAGTCGGTAATAGAAGCACATGCAAATTAATTACACGAGCAATGCTCTTGAAAACTTTTTTTTATTTATTTTCATGTCGGTTGAATTTCCGCCAAAGAAAATTATTGCCGGTTGCAAATTTGCCGGTAGGTACCTACTCTAAACTATAAAAACATGTTTCGCTTTAAACGTATTTTGTCACGTTACAAGGTTCATTTGTATATGTACTGTACATGTGTACATAATACATTTTTTATTGATAATAAATATTTTAGTAGGCATTGTAACACAGATTTTATTTTAGTTGTTTTTCAAACATATAAAGTAAAATGTTATGTTCCATCTGGCAAAGAGCGTTAACTTTATTTATTTATTTTTTAGCTGATGTGTACCCGGCCTTGCTCAGGTTTATAATTATTTAAAAAAATAAAGTTATGAATTTGTGAATTTTTGCTTGTCGTTTGGGTGCCATAATTGATTTGCCAGCGAAAGTAATGCCTTGTGACTACTATTACTATCTCTAAACAAGGAAACATTTATTTGAAAATTTTATTTCATTCCAAACATTTTTTTTTCAAAATATATCTAAATAAAAAAAGTTCTTAAGAAGGTACCTACTTGTGTTTTCCAATTTGAAAATATTCTACCCAAAAAAACCTTCTTTTGAATATGTACTAGGGGTATATCTATGGGCTAACTTTAATACAAAATGGCGGGATTAATGTTTTTCATACTAATTTTAAAACGTTATAGCAGCAGTTTTACATATTGGATTTCATTCAAACTACTCTCTAAACCTTCCCGGCACTAATAAGAACAAACTGTGTTATTTTCAGCTAATCCGGTAGAGTAATTTTCGAGAAAATCGAGGACAGACAAAAAATCATTTTTATATAAAATGTTTTAGTTTAAAAAACGGTTTATTAATAAAAAAAGTTCTGCTAGGTAGTTATTGTTACGTGTGACAGCTGTTTCGCATTCCGAAAGCATTATCAAATTGTGGTGAAGCCACTTGCAGACGGTCTATTGAATCTTTTTAATAATTACCCAACAGAACTTTTTTCTATCTAAACCGTTTTTTTAAGCATTAATTTTATTGAAATCGTTTTCCATTTTTAAATTTGAACTTTTTGGTTTTTACGTATATTTTCGAATAAGGTAAGCAGTAAGCAGGAACTACCCATAAATTTAATTAATAAGTTCCTACCTGAGCAATGAGCATTCTGTCGCGTGTTGTGTTTACTACTGCTTGAAGACCTCGAAGCCTAGTCACCCGAAAGCGGTGCACAGTGCTTGTTTTCTTGTGCATAGTTAACTTGCCTGTTGCTAGATTGTACCTAAATATTATACAGGGAGTACGAGGACGTACCCAATAGACAATGTTTTATTTATTTACATATTACGATGATGTTTTTAATTTTAAGCTTCAATAAGTTATTCCAATAAAAAAATATTAATCAAAAACGTCAATAGATGTCCAATATAAATAAAAATCGTATAAGTATATCCGAGACATTATCCAGATTGCAAATTCGGGAAGAATCTTTCAGTCAATATAGGAATACACGGGAATTAATTGAAGATGATATTAACAGTTCTTAAAATTGAAGTATGATATCGATGAAAATGATGCGACCGTTACATTTGAGATTTTTAATATAATCTTTAACCCTTTAGGTGCCACGTGTATTTTTTTAAAATGCTGGAGAAGTGTCGATAATCCATGAATATATATTTTTCTTATTTTGATTACTTTTAGTTTTAGACAAATGTTTTCAATAATGTGACGTAATTTTAGAACCGTGGGTAACGCGTGACGAATTTTATGGCTCGAGCTATATATCGTTCTGTGGCACTCAAGTACAATAATGTATAGGAACGATATATCGTTCGGTGGCACCTAAAGGGTTAAAGATTAAAAAATATATTGAAATGAGATTTTTATTCTTCAGTAAGTTATTCCAATAAAAAAGGAGTAAGAAAAGTAGGTAGCCTTTTGGTCTCCGCTGACATTTTTTCAATTCAAATTCTATCACAGGTCGTCAGTTGTTAGAACTTTAGGTCAGCCCACTAAAGACTCACCCCGCCCCATGGGATTAGGCGTACCACGTGGTACAAGTGGGCTGGCATTAAGTTCTTGTCAATGGCGACATGCGAAAGAAATACATATTGTTTTTATTTGAAAAAATGTTACCGTAGACCAAAATGACATCTAGATCTAGGTAGGTACATTTTTACTCCAAAGCTCAAAAATCGCTGGTTTAAGTTCTTCAGGTAAGTCCTGATATACCTACATGTATTAGAAAAGTGACACAACTCAAAATTTGTCACCATGAATGTGTCTCCGTTCAGTATTGCTAAATCCATTATACCATAGTTTTGTCACTTTTCTAATAATCATGTGCGGATGACGATGGAGAGTATTTGCAGGTGTTATTGGAGTCTGCCACACTTCGGCTGCTCGCTAAGCGACTTTCCTCTCGCGACTTTTGTCTTGGGCAATGTCTAGTTTACCAGTTTGGCAAACATGGAAAACGACCACGTGACCGGCGTGTACGCTGACCCGCTTTCCTCAGTCCGATCAACAGAGGGGGTATTCTACTACTGGCATTTAACTCCAATAAATACTAAGCTATTTCTATAGAGCCACTCTTGTTACAAATCACCTTAAGGACTATGTTTATACTTTTAACTTCCTTGCGACAGTAAAGCCTAATGTCCACCTTACTTAACAAGAAACATGCAATTTCTGTTGGCACGCATTTATATGAAATAAGAAATCCATGTAAATATAATTTACATCCCGTGATTTAAACATTTATTATTTATTTAATATTTTTTACAAATTACTATATAAATAATACATGATTAATACGGTGTAGCAAATCTATTATATAAAGAAGAATATCTCGGGCGGTGTGTGTTTGTTTTTTATACAAATCTACAGTTTTATTACGAGCGTGATGAAATTTTGTACATTTGACCTACGAAACAAGAGGAAGGTCATTGTCTACACGAGATTTCGAAAAACCTCCCCCCATCCCCCTTTCCCAACCTTAAATCAGAATTTTGGTATTTTTCGTTAAAATTCTGCACGTGTGACATTCAAAATAAGATGAAAATTACTGGGTAGGATGGAAACTGGATGAAAATTACACAACCATTCATAACCCCGGGCAACGCCGGATACTTCAGCTAGTTAAACATAACAAAGCTGTTCATCACCATAAATAAGAAGGTACTTGTGCTGCTTGGAGTGAGAATTTCACTTAATTGATATAATTATATCATAAAATATTGTTTAAAATACCAATAAGTGTAAAATTATAAGTAGTAATAGTATTAATAATTATAGAAAATAAAAAGGTTTATGGAAAACGACGAAAAATCTAATCAAAGTAACAAAATAAAATATCGTAATATTAGTTGGAGGTGATAGGAATTCACGGATATTTTCTATAATTTTGAGATTTGAAGGAAAATTATTAAAGTACGATATTCCTACATAGAAGTAAGTATTTTGAGTGTGCTTAGTGTGGTGAATGTTTGTCCAAGAGTATGAAAGGGACAACCGACTATGAAAGAGATAGCATGACTCAGTGTTAAGGCTATCCACCGGCTAAAATTTTAACGAAATCACGCGCTCCTTATGCAGGTGGCGACAAGGTTGAAAATCGCGCTTAACATCTGCCGCATGTTTCGATTTACGCAAAAAAAAAACATCACCAAAATGCGTGTTTTATTCTATTCTGTAAAGCTCAGACATAATTATTAAAATGTTTTACGGTCTTATTCTAAAAAACTTAATTTACCACAATGAACAATACAAAAATATGGGAAAAGGAGTTCATAAGTAGGAGATTTTGCGCTTTAAATATTTTTTTAATATCTGTTACTTCATTTTTTTCTAAGCTTATTCAAAGACATATACCAAAAAAATGCTTGGTTAAATGAAAGGCCAAGGTGTGATCTACTCGCATTATTTAATTAAATCATCTATGATACTTGTAACATAGTGACAATAAATACTATAAATATCTACATCTAGTATTGTTATTACTACAAACCGCACTTAGTGTTGAATTGTGGGATTTTAATTTTATTCTGATATCTTACGGATTGTAAATTATTTAACTTTTTTCTTTAAAAATTGGATAATTGATTTTTTAATACGTTTTATCTATTGTAGATACCTACACTGAATATTGTAAAAATGGTTTAATTAGAACATGTTTTTTTTAAATCACCTTAATTATCATTGTTTGAATTATTTCAAGAGGTCTTAAAATATTATCATATGTCCCTCCCTTAAAGCCCTACAGTAGCAATAGGCAGCCTGCTCATTGGGTAGAGAAGATTATCTCCACATTGATGCACCTCTAACCAAAGTTGACACGGGAAGAGGGAGAAATGTTCCCAGGCACTGTACACAAACATTTTACAATACTATACATCATATCATATATGTCCATCCCTGGCCAACAATTCCATGTTTTAAAATAGGTTGAACATACCTATTCATTTGCGACCATTTCCCAAACTTTATGCAAGTATTTGAGCCGAAACCAGTTTCATCAAGCTATCAGTTATATATATATATATATATATAATACTACATTTTAAATGGTATCTTTGAAAAGTTGCCATAATGCCACTCCAATAAATTACAATTTAGAAATACGTAAATAATAATACAGTTATCATCGATATTATTATCAGAACATGCTTTCTCTGTTTATAAACAATTATTTTTAATTTATCGAAGAAAGTAAACAACAAAAAAATTCGTTTAATTTAATTTCTTCAAAATATGCGTAATCACTTTGTGGAGTCATAATTAATAAATTAATAACGATTACTTTGTTTAAACCACTGTTTTAATATGTAAATATCGACATGTTTCGAAAGCGAAGCTCTCCTCATTGGGATACTATAAAATAATGACAAGTGATAAACATAGAAAATAATAGTGCAAGAATAGACAAATTACACAAGAAATAACAATAAGCGATGAAAGTAGGTAAGTATTCAATTAAAAATGTAAAAAAATATTGAACAAAATAAAATAAAAATATTTTGAAATATTAAATAATAATTTATATTAGCACTTGAATTTCTTTGATAAAAAAACCTTTATAACTTTCTGTCATTCAAACGAGAAATATGTTTTGTGTACACCTATCCGAAAATCGTCCGTATTTTTTTATTACGAAAGTTGGAACGTGAAGTAAACCTTCCCTGAGCATAAGTAAACTAAAAAAACCGCGAAAATCAGAAAACAATTCACATAATGGAACTGGTAACAACCATTTGGTTACATTAGGATTGTGAATATTGGTGTATGTCACTGAGAAACGCCTTTTTTGTTTAGTTTTATTTTTACTCATCACCCACTTTGAATATTCGATAAGTTTTTACAGTTTTTCGAAATGGTTTACAGTGTGTTCTTTTTATCATATAATATTTTTTACCCTTTCGTACCGTACATAAATATGTATATTTGAAATTACACAGATTTTTAGATTTTTATCTTCCCTACCTAGAGCGAGTAAAAAATTATGGTTTTTGTTTTCCAATTGCTGGCAATGCTGGTTTTGCGCGTTATTTTTTTCATTGGATTCTAGCTACTCGTTCAAGCGGTAGCCATGTTTATATTTTGAAACGTGACGTTTGTGTTTAATCACGATTTTAGCACCCTTTAAATTTTTTTTTATGTATCTAAGGTTTGAAGACATGTTTTTATTGTTTACTTTTTTTATTAATTAAATATACATATTTTTTTAATACGGTGTACGATTTGTTATTTTTTGTGAAATACACCCTTTGAGACCTAATGTTGTTTCAAACGAACGTATCAATAACTTGTAAGTATTAAAAAGAAAAACTACTGCAAAAAAAAAATCCAACAATTCTACAAGGTATTAGGCATCAAATATTTTTCACCACCGTCAGTTTTAATTCAGGCCTGAAAGAGTTAATATCTTTTTTCAATCTTATTGAAATTTTCTTTTCTGAAATCTAATAATGCAAGCAATGCATCTATGTTAGTTCGTGTCGTGGATTTAAATTTGTATTTCTGCATTTATTTTATTTAATTTTTATTTTAGTACATAAACAGGCAATATGCCCAAAACTTACACAGATGAATGTTTAAAAAGCAATGATCATTAATAAGTACAATAAACAAGAATTATTATCTGGTAAAAATGATACTAAACCAAATGACAAACAAATGAAAGATCGAAAACGCATAAGTAGGTCTATAAACTGCATTTATTTATTCTTAAATTTAATTATGAAAACAAAAACATTATCTACTCATCTCACTAGGACAATCCAGTGTTGAGATGAGCGGCTTTACAATTTAAAGTTTATTTATTTTAATTTACTCTATGTTAGTTATGTGTTCATACCTACCTTTCTTTTTCACCACCTGCCTACATAATATTATTTTTATACATAAATGTAATTAAATATGCGTGCTGTACACTGAGGTAAAAATTAATAAACTTCCCGTAATTACCATTTCGACGGTTGGAGGCAAAGATCACCTGACACCCATTTCGGCACCAGCCTAGTTCACTGCCGTCCACGTTTCTTTCGCGTGATTTTGACTGCAGTAAACAAATTTCATTTTTTTTATAAAAAGGGTCAAACTAAATACAAACAAACCGAACCTTTTTACTCATTTGCACGCCTAGCTCGCCCCCGATATTTTGGTTTCTTCCTACTGCGTGTTAAAGCATCTCTATGTATTATTTGCTCTGTGGTTTGGTACTTAAAAATGTTAATTGTTTAAAACCCAATTTGAGCGTACATAAATAAATAACTCTGGCTGCGATATCCATACCATTATGCATATTATGAAGACAAGATACTCGTACACGATTATAGAATTTACGAATGGATCATTCTAGTACATATTATGGCTAGTACGCAATTGAAAATAAAAACGATATGTTTTTTTACAACCTTATCAAATAAATAATTATAATAGGTCGATAATAATAATGATAATATTTGGATGATTTGTATAGCGCGCTTTTTGTGAAAAATCAACTCAAGGGCACTATACAAATGTTTTTTTCCCCAATGCTCTATCTTATCACTAACTATAAACAGTCTGTTATTACTACTTGTGGTTAACGAATTGCATTCACGGGTTCATCGATCTGTAATACGATAATATATATACAATGCATTTGACCAATGAACGTGATGCCGCATTAAAATATACATGTTACTAATTTTATGTTCAGGCAGATAATATTAAACAGGACCATACTTACCTGACAGGTCACTTGAGATAAACGTTGTTTACTAGCGACATTCCGATACGGTTTTACACGCAGTAAAGTATGTATATCTAAATAATAAAGTTCTTAAGTAGGTACCAACTTATGTTTTCCATTTTGAAAATCTACCCAAATAAACCTTATTTTGAATATGTAATCTGTGGCTAACCTGAACGGTATATCTATGGGCTAACCTCAATACAACACGACGGGTTCATGTTTTTCATACTAATCTTACAACGTTATAGCAACAGTTTTACATATTGGATTTCATTCGAACTATTTTTTAAACCTTCCCGACACTAATAAAAACAGACTGTGCTATTTTCAGCGATACCGGTTAAGTAATTTTCGATAAAATCGAGAACAGACAGACAAACATTCATTTTTATATATAGAGATTAGTAAAGCGTCCTCGTTATAACTGCCAACAATTGTATGAAAATAAGCCTGACCCAAAATATCACTTGGTAATTGCTCAATTATAGCCGTGAACTCGCTATTACCGTGATCGTTATAACCATATTCCACTGTACTTGCGTTTCACACATTTATTATACGCACGGTTTCTATTTTGACTGGATTAATTCATCCTAAATAATAAACGCATGTCATTCAAATACAAGTAAAATGTATATATTCTATTTTCTGGCTCGATTGTTTTTAGCATTCGCCGAAAGTGTTCGAGGCTGGGGAAGCCAGTGTATCTCAACCAGTTTTATTAAATTATTACGATTATTCGAACTGCAAAAATAGTATCTTTAGAATAGTGAGAGGAATGGTAGAAATACTCAATAAATGAATAAACGTTTTTAAATTATTATTTTTTTTACCATTAGTCGTTAGGCTATCCAACTGTCTGCCTACAGCGTATCCTCAGATTCTTTGGAGATGTTGTACGCCAAACAGAGAATTCCACTCTGAAGAAGCTCTTGGCCACTGGCAAAGTGGAAGCCAGGAGAAGCAGAGGAAGGTCACCGATGCGTTGGAGTGACCAAATTGGAGTGACCACGCAATGCATGATCGCGAGGAGTGGAAGAGCCTTGTACACCAGGGAGATTGGAGTGGGAGTCACGATCCTCATGAACGAGGAAGCGACTCAAGAAGTCGTTAGTCATTATCAACTAATATAATATACTTGGCGAACCCGTGTTATCTATGCATGTTGCATTCCGCGTCTAATTTTAGCCGCGACGGTTATCGACATGTAGACAAGCTTATCTACGGACCCACGTATAGAATCTAGAATTACGTAGAAATATTCAAAGTGAATTCAATAGCCAACATTGTTGATAAAACTTTTATCGATGGCCCTGGGCTAATTTCACTGAGGATAGTATGTTCTAAAAAGTGATTTAATCGGTAAAATATGTTAGGTGAGAGCCCGATCCGTACATTTCGAACCCACCGGTTTATACAAGGGGTAAATCTCTTTTATTTATTACATTAGTAATGATTACTGATTACTTGCCTGAATTTATATGCTGCTGGTGAACAATGTTTTTTTTAAATTTGGTTTTATTGCAAGCTTGCGAAAAATATTGATCTTCTCTGAATTAGATCATAGGCATTTATTCAGTCGGCAGCTGGGCGGGCCCGTTGTCGGCTGGTCGGGCCGACTTTCCTTTTAGCACAACATGCTTCAAATTCCACCAACTCGTGCTACATCGCATAGCGCCACATGTTTCTATCTAGACTTTCGATTGTTTATGTAGATACACGCAATAAACAATAATTCATTATTGCACATCAAAGTTTTGTATTGCACAGGCCGTAAACTTTAGATTACAATGGAACATATAAATGATGTTAATAAATCTCTTTAACTACTTGGCTTCAACACTAGATTTACTTCTGATTTTAAAAAACATAAATACCCTTAGAACTCTACACTGCTCCCCGGTTCGCCCCCCTTCTTGAATAATATGCCTGTGTCGTTTGGTCGCATTATGCTGTCCTTATTCGTCATATTGAATTAGTTCAACATCGAAGAGGGATTGCTTGAAGGTTAACGGCCGTTCTTCCCAACCCTACTGAGCAACTGTTTAGCTAAAGTTTTGCCTCAACACTATTCAAATGCACAAATACGCTCTTCTCAGCGAATTTCTCGATCAAATTTGCGATCAATTTAGTATATTGATTTTGTGGATTAAGTTCCCCTCAACAGAGGACTAGTTATAAAAACTGTCAACAGGGTGAACAAATGTCATTGGAATGTCAAACGTTATTATTCGTTTGCGATTCAAATATTGAATGTAAAGGATTTATTTCCGTTTTCGAATGTCAAAATATGTTTTAAATAAAAGTGAAGCGAACCTGACTTATTTTTACTTATTATAAGGTACTTTTGCCTTGTTTTTTACGAAAGAGAAATGTCAAATGTTTGTCTATGAAAATGGGCGGGCACTATTTTATAGTCTAAGAAAGTGGGCGGGCTCCTGCATAGAAAATTTATGCTTGGAAGCGGGCAAACAGTGCGAATGCTCAACAAAACACTTAGCTGATCGGTGCCTCATATTGATCATTCGAAAAGTTGGGAAAAATGGCAGTAAGACTTGAAAAAGACAAATACTCGTATGACGAAATTGAACTAATTCTAAACCAGTCTCCTTTAGAATACCGTAGAAACAAAATCTATCTCATTTGTTTCTTCAAAATTATTAATCAATTTTTGATTCACCTGCTTTACTACAACTCATCCATTTCAATATACCCTCCCGTAGATCCAGAAATAATGAACTGCTCTTCCCCAATCAACCCTCAACTATTTATGGATACTATTCAGCATTGTCCAGAATGTATAGACAGGTCAACTCAAGTCAAAATCGTGTTTTTGATGTTAGCCTAAATAATTTTGATATGTCATTAAGCATGTAAAGAAAGATTATAATTGAATGAAACAATAAAACATTCTTTTATCCACTTTTTATTTTATTCGCCGGTCCGTTTCTGAAAAACCGTTCCAGATGAAGGAACGGTTGTTACGAAACCGGTCGGCGTATAAAATAAGAAATGTGGTTTCATTTAATTATAATGGGAAACCACAAAATGATGGCTTCATACCATAGCGAAAAATATTATAATTGTTACACAGCTCTTAACCTGGTGTTGACCTGACTTGTCATTTCTACCTATGTTTATTTTGTTTTTTGTCTTTGCTTGTAAATTGGACGTTAGTTCGTTATTAAAATAAATGAATTAATTTGATGCATATCAAATTTAGTAATGTTATTAGTAAGTTCCGCAACTATTTAAGTTTTTTATTATTGTGACAGCTGTTTCGGCGATCAAAGCCATTTTCAAACTAATAAAAATAATATGGCTAGTACGCAATAACGAACTCCTATATATCTTTAATGGAGTTCTAACTTAAATACCAGTATATATTTTTTTGTTTTCTGAGGTTGGTTTTCGTATATGTATATTATATATTTCTTTTTTTTTTCGAAATAGCGATCACTATAATAAAAAAAAAATTTAAAAAAACTGAAATACTCGCAGAACTTAATAATAACATTGTTAAATTTGGTATACATTAAATTAAAAAAATAATAATAATAATTAATGGGGTTCTCCGAATTAACACAAAAATAATAAATAAATAAATATAGAACCCCCTGCCTACAGTGGTGCTAACTTGTTTGTTGTGTAATTTCCACTATCGTATTAATCTTCTTCTTCTCCATCTTATTTCGTTCCTCCCCCCTTCAGCTTCACAATATATCCAAATTGGGGGTCCCAGAGACCCACTGGCTCCGTATAGTTCGGACTCTAAATAACGAATAATTTCATTTTGTATTTTTCATACGGCCCTATGTGATTTCCCAAGTTATCTTCCGTTAAATTTATATTTTTAAGAAAGACAGACACTTCCGGATACGAAGTACGTGACAATATTTGACCTTCTCCTACTTCAGTCATTATATGCGGAAATGTTGATTGTTCAATGACGGAGGACTTAGCAGATGATTGTGCACGCGCCGGCTTGGTGTGAATCCTACGAATTTGTCTACACGGCCCTCACATCATAATCTAGTCTAAACTGAGTCATAACCGAGTCTCAGATCTGAGACTCTGCTTCTAACCAGTAGTAATTTAATGACAACCCTTGTTTCTTACGTAATATTCGTTGGCATTTTATTTTCGCCTGCTGCAACTGCAACGATAACGTAGTTATATTTTTGCGCTATACTAATATGCTTCGAATGAATTTTAATGCGTGGTTTACGCTCACAAAACCAGTAGGTATTTTATTTAAATAGCTGTTTTGAATAAAAAAACTTGTTAAAAATATTAAATAATCTTAATATTGAATGTAACGGGAAAATCCTCTGTCAGCATTCATCCTGCACGGTGGGTAATTCCAAGGTAACCCGTTTTTTGTGTTTCTTGAAATACAAAAGTAAGCAGTTCTTTTAGCTAGATTACACGTATCCATTAGCAAAATCAGTGATAAGTGGTAACTAAATCGTTTAATTTATTATAAAAGTCACTTGCCGCAACTGGACAGTGCGTTAAATGGTAGGTAGTAAGTTACCGTTAAGTAACAATTTAGTTGACTTGATTAGAATCGGTTTTTGTAATATTTTTTCGGTTAAGTGACCCCCACCACCGCTGCGTGCGCGTCATTGCAGTTCGTTGGGGAGCTATTGTCACGCTATTTGGACACCCACACAATCAAGTTTTACTAGAAATACCAGTAATATTCTAAATCACTTACTTAATTGCACGTGCGGACGGCCTACATCACTTTTCTCAGGACAGTGTTTTAGTTACCACTTATCACTCTCTTTGGCACTGGGTATGTGTAACCTACCAATTTCCAAGAAAATTAGTAATAATAATATATTAATATGTATCTTTATTGTAAATAAATTAGCAAATATAACTAAAATAAATGTATAATATAGCGGTGGGCGAAGCGGCTCGGTTTAGTGAGCCGGATCACTAAATCAGCTCTCTGTAGAGACAATCCACATGAAAACTGGACGAAAAAAGTATCGTGTAAGAGCGTCTTAAGGACTCATTAGGAGAGCCAAGGGAGCGAGGGAGAGGGCATGGTGCGGGGAGACGCGAACCGTCGTTCAATCGAGCTGGATTAGCGAACCTGTAGTGAGTGATCCGGATCAGTGATCCAGATCATCGAGCCGCTTCGCCCACCACTAGTATAATAACGTGTACAGTGGTTTATAAACTAGATACATAAAAATCACAAAGGAAAAATAATATATCATCACAAGGGTAAAATAAAAGCATTTTTTCAATATTCTCAGAACATCTCTTAGTGAATAATCACGTTCCGGTTGACAACAACGAGCCTAAACCCTTACATATAGAATGAATGGGTCTTAAATTAAATTTACTTGAACGATTAGAAATAAATAACCGAACGAATGATCCTAATATAACATTAATTAATAATGTATTCGGTAAATGGTAATTCCCGCGCAATGCCAAAATAACACGTCTACTTGACCTTTACCCATGAAGATATCTTTGTAATATTTCCAGGTTTTTCCACGTTGTTGTTTTGTAAAATGGTGTGAATTTTCATAAGCCATTTAGTTTTAATCGGGCTATTGGAAGTTTTACTAACACTTCCAATTTCTTATAACTTACAAATTTCCTATGACTTAGCTGCTTTCTGCTATCAAATTCTATAAGCGAGCCGATCTCTGCGAGCACTACTATCAGAACGCGTCTATTTCGGTCGATGCAAACACCAAGTTAGTCAGCTCGTTAATCCAAATCTATTTAAATGTTCAGTTCGCGCAATCACGCGTACTATTTTTACGATGCCTGAATATTATATATTGACTTTGTTTATTTGACGAGAAATCGCTAGAAAATCCGTTCCGATGGAAAATTCTATGTCCACTTGGCAAATATGTAGATATTTTTCGATACTATGTACCTCCATGCGTGTTTGTTTGCTGAATTCTTGGCATGGCTGAATACCAAGGAGCTAGTTTCAGAATGCACCTAATATTGTACCATCTGATGTATATGACCTTGACCATAGACAAACGAATTGCGTTATAAGTTCCAACCTGACAATTTACCAGTACTTCTTTATCATAGTAAATTTATTAATGAAAATATTTCTGTAAATTTAGTTTATTTGAAAGTATATACATTTGTCTACAAAAGGAATTAGTGGAAGTGTGTCTTAATTAATAACTAATGACTATAAAATGCTCAGAGTGTGAAATGGTTAATTAAATAAGGCGCCATGTTACCTTTAAATTAACAATAACATAAAGCTCAAGAGAGCGGGTAAACCGGGAGATTCTACATACTAGTTCGTGAAACCCTTGTCTGGATTCCAATGGCCGCTTTGAATATATTGCTGTACGTTCGTGGATTGCTCCCTCCTGTCCCGCTGTCAAACAGAGACTGGCGATCTTGTCAAGAAACTACCGGAACATTCTCTAGTCCTCACGGATAGCGTTGTATCATTTGAGGTGTCGAATGTCATAGACAAGGTTGGGGTAAATGATAAATACTCGAATCGTTACAAAGTATGATCTTTGTAATGATAATCTGTGTTTGGAACACAGTCACACCCACTACACACTTCTACAGATTTATTTATTCAGTGGCCTTGACTTATCGACCGAAAATAAATGCTTGATATTTGAAACGGTAAGACGTTTAAAAAAATATATTTAGCTATTGGCATCATCGAAACATTTTTACTATCAATTAACAAAAATTGTATAGGGCTGGCGGATACTTCAGTAGTGACCAACTACTGATAACCCTATACAAATCTCAAGTACGTCCAACAGTTGAATTTGGAAGCCACCTCTGGGCTGGAGCTCCCAAATGCTTGATATATCTGCTTGATTTTGTTCGAAGGAGGGCGGTTCGTCTGATTGAAAATTCGTTGTTGACAGACTGATTGCAATCCCTAATGCACATGCGCAATGTAGATATGCTGAGTCTGTTTTACAGATATTTCAATAGAGCCTGCTCGAAGGAGCTAGCAGCGTTGATCCCCTTCGCGTCGGTGCACGTGGGTGAAACGCTTCATGCGAACGGGTCGTATCGACGACTCGTTTTTGTGTAAGTCGGCTCGCATGTGGAACGAGCTACCGGCATCGTTTTTCCTCCTGAATTTAATCCGGGCCTCTTCAAGGCCCACATTATCAAATCCCTTCCTACAGCCCCCTACAGAATGGCACAATATATTTCCCCTGCTTGTGTTCCGTACAGACAGGGTCGCTCTTGTGAGATGTCACATTAAAAAAATATCCGTTTTCAAAATATGACATAATTTTTTTGCTGTTTTGAATTAGTAACCGACAGGGGACGGAAAACAACGCTGTCATTTCCCAAAAATCAGCGACGCGGAAATTGCATTCCGTAAAAAATATTATTCCTAAAACAACAACTGACCACGTCTGTATATTTTGAAACGTACTATTTTGCAGCCAAATGAACGGAAGTATCCAATTATCACTCAGGTGCTTAGTTTGTTTTGCAACATTTACTCATTTTACAACATTTCAACATTTAGCAGTCTTGTATCCGGGTTCTTATAAATATACTTAACCTATATCTATTCATAACATTATTCTCGATAAACGTTTCAAACTAAACAGTCAGAAGTATTCGAAAGAAGTGGAGATTCCTTGAACCTTGGACGTTTTCCAAAATTTTAATTGGTAGCAATCGAAATGCTACATAATATGAATACACATTATATACCTATATATTTATATATGACTTTATTAACGTTCACATACCATCAAGACCAACTCGACAAACCGATTTTTTTTATTTAACGGGCGTAAATAAATAAATAAACCATGAACATCCTCTATGATATATATTTAGGGACGGTATTTTAGTTGCTTTTTAATTCCCTCAAACAGCATCCTCAAAGATGACATAGACCCTGAGAGAAATTATTTTCCTGATGGCCTCCTGTGTAAACATAATGTTAAAAAAAGCTCGGCTTGGGAGATATTTACGTTCGTTATGTTGCTCTAGTAGGAATCTTGACAATCTTATTCGGCTGATAATATTCCTGTGTATACTGGCCCTTAATGCTGTTGATTAGTGTTAAACTATAATATGTTGATTAGCAATTAGTAAGTGTTTAATCATAGAAATAACAATGTAATGCTCCATATAAAGTTATTCCAGTCTCTATTTCAATATGTAAATATGATTGTTTTTTTTAATTACAATTATATAATTTTGTAATGTGCATACGTTTTATGTAAAATTAATTCGTTTTTATACAGAGTTTCACTTCTTGTTTAATATACCGGAGCCAATTACCTTTATTTTATGCTTCCTAACATAAAATCATATTACCTTGGCAAGCGCAAGCCCGAGTCAGAAAGAAGTTCTTGTTTTTTTCTCTTTGTTTTTAGACCTTTTTAAGGTAATATGGTTTTCTACCTTTTTAAGGTAATAAGTGTTATGATCTCACAACCCATAAAAATTGTGATAATGCAGTAAAATGTATGTTAGATAAATACATAGTAAATATATTTACACAGGAAAGGCTTCTAGAAATTTTAGTATTAGAGGTAAGGAACACCTAAGGTGTATAAATGTATGTTAGATAAATACATAGTAAATATATTTACACAGGAAAGGCTTCTAGTAATTTTAGTATTAGAGGTAAGGAACACCTAAGGTGTATATATGATTATTGTTCTGAATCTGCCAATCATATTTCAGAAACCAATATTTTTTATATAAATAAAGGTTTAAAAAAATTACATTTAAAAATACAACTGGTTTACAATTAGACAAATTTGAAATTTTATAAATCAGAAAAAGCGTTAATAGTGAATTAAATTTAATTAATAATCAAATATATATCCATATAATAAAAAATAAAAAAACATAAACCACAACAATAAAAAATATTAAAATATTAAATATTTAAAAGTTATCAATCATTTGAAAAAATTATAAATGTATATTTTTTTAAATACCTATCTCTTGAATTTATTTTCATATTAATAATAAAAAGAATTTCTAATATAAATTTGTTATTCAATGTTTTACAATAATTTTTTATTAACATTTTTAATTAATCATTTACCTACTTTAATCAATTTTTGTTTATGTTTATAATTTGTCTATTCTTACATTATTGTATTCTATGTTTATCATTTGTCCATACTTGACATTATTATTTTTTAGTATTCTATATATTACATGATGAGGAAAGCCTCACTTTCGAAACATGTTGATATGTATATATTAATAAAGTGGTGATTACAAAGTAATTTTTAATTACTTTATAAATACATAATAATTAATCGTTTTGTTTTAAGGCGATACAATGTTGAGTAATGCAAAATCATGTGTTTTTGGTTTGAAAATTGGATGTCCTAGAAATGTCGTAGATTTTAAAATTAAATACTGCAGGTAGAACACACCTTGGCATTTCGTTTAACCGGACATTTTTTTGGTGAGTCTTTTTATAAACCTAGAAAAAAATAAAGTATCAGACATAAAAAAAAATGTTTAAAGTGCGAAATCTCCTACTTACGAACCCCCTTTCCGATATTGTCGTATTGTTGCAATTTTTTTTTTTAATAATATATTACCGTAAAACATTTTAATAATTATGCCTGAGATTTTAAAAATTAAAATAAAACACGCATTTTGGTGATGTTTCTTTTGCTTAAATCAAAGCATGCGGTCGCTGTTAAACGGGAATTTCTCCTGCATAAGGAGTGCGTGCGTGATATCGTTCGAATTTTAGGAAGTGGATCATCCACTATTTTTTAAGTAGTTATTTTTATATTTCTTATTTATTTAAAATGGCGCCGCTAAGTTATTTTACAAATGTTTTGGAACATTTACAGAGTATTGACATGATTATATTTATAAAATTAGCATTGGGAAGTGCGTAAGTGTTAATAATTCTGTCTTCTTTTTCTTCTTCTACTCCTAGAAGGATAAGAAGACTAGGCAGAGATGCTAAATAATTCAGAATTGAAGATGAATATTAGGCATTTACGTGACAGAAAGAATAATTTCGTTGTCTCTTTACAATTTGTGCAAAAAACGTAATTATTACCCTCTCATACTTCTGGTCATAAGTCTGGTGCAACTTCTTGCATAATGTATCCCCCTCATGTACGATCAACGTAGAGTTCCCAAATGAAGATTATTTAATAATTACGTTGACACAGCACAGGTGCACATTATGCCGATTGTCTCAAACGAGAACTATGTAAATACAGTTATGCAGATCTGCCGGTTTTAATTAGCAACTTAATTGCCTTAGCAATTTACAACGCACATAACCGTGTTAATTATTACATTTTTATCAATATTGCCAATTTTAATAATAAATATTTCAAATACCCGTAAATGCCCGGGACGATTCGAGAAGGCTTATCTAATTAATTTTATATTTTATATCGTTTTTATTTATGAATTTATACGACAAAAACAATTACGTGCACGGTCTAGTGCGAACATGGCGACTAAATGCCTCCAACTGGTGATTGGTAGCAACAGAAGAATGCAAAAACAAGAAAAGTGAATTGGCAAGGCGTTTTTAAGAGAAAGTAACTTTGAATGTTCCTCTACTATTTAAACTATGACTGAATTGAAATAGAAGGAAATTTTATCCCAATGATGATTTATTTAAAGGTGCTGCAAAGCGCAAGTATTTTTTTTTTATATTCCAAATTGTGCATTATTGTCTCATGTGCGTTTGAAAATGCAAACAAAAATAACAATGCTATAACGTTCGTACGCTGATTTTTCCTATATCAGACTGACTATATGATTTTGCCTCTTACCAGACCTGACGGTTCACTAGCAAACACTGCTACCGAAAAGGCCAACCTTTTAGGGAAAATGTTTGCAGAAAACTCGGCCCTCGACGACCGGGGTGCCATCCCGCCGTCGGTTCCTCACTGCGGCTTCTATATGAAAAAGCTGAGGATACGGCATCGGGATGTACTCCTTGTCTTACGGGGGCTCGATGTTAATAAAGCTAGTGGGCCTGACGGAATACCTGCCCTGGTATTGCAGAGGTGTGCTGCAGAAATCGCTCCAGTTTTAACAAAGCTCTTTAAAATGTCCCTGAAATGTGGCTCTGTGCCCTCTGGTTGGAAAAAAGCGGTCATTCATCCTATACCTAAGAAAGGTGACCGCTCCAACCCGGCCAACTACCGCCCCATAGCGATCACATCAGTTCTGTCCAAGGTGATGGAACGTGTGATCAACGACAAACTGCTTACATACCTCGAGAAGAACAAAATCATTAACGACCGCCAGTACGGATTCCGGCGGAACCGCTCGTGCGGTGATCTTCTCGCGTATGTGACGCATGTTTGGGGACGGTGCCTGGAACGTTATGGTGAGACTCAAACGGTCTCACTGGACATTTCTAAGGCCTTTGACCGGGTTTGGCACCGAGGACTTGTCAACAAACTGCCTTCTTACGGACTTCCCGTTTCCTTGTGTACGTGGATTGCCGACTTTTTGAGGGAGAGATCGATTCAGACGGTTGCTGATGGTTTCATCTCTTCCTCGCATTCAATAAATGCTGGCGTCCCACAAGGATCGGTTCTGTCTCCGACATTGTTTTTGTTGCACATCAATGACCTCTTGACATGTGCACCAATCCATTGTTACGCGGATGACAGTACAGTCCATGATTGCTTTTTGTTTGACAAGCCCCCAAAGGGCACACAAACTCCAACGGCTCGGAGGGTTTTGAAACAGAGAATGGACGGTTACCTTGAGAGGGTCTCCTCTTGGGGTAAGAATAACCTCGTCGAATTTAATGTTTCAAAGACCCAATCATGTCTGATTACGTCTAAAAGGGATGGAAATGACAATCTAGTCTCCTTTAATGGAAGCAATCTTCCCAACAAGCCCTCCATTGATATGCTTGGTGTAACCTTAAGTGACCAGCTCAGGTATGGGGGCTCCATCGAAACCCGAGTAAAGTTAGCCTCTCAGAAGCTGGGTGTATTGTACAGAGCCCGCAGATACTTTAATAGTACACAACTGCTGACCTTGTACAAATCGCAAGTGCGCCCCATTGTAGAATTTGGCAGCCACCTCTGGTCGGGAGTCCCAAAATATCTGAAAAAAACCTTGACTCTGTGCAGAAACGGGCGGTCCGTTTGATAGATTCGCCTATCTTAACAAATGGGTTGCAATCTTTGGAGCACAGACGTCGGGTGGGAATGCTGTCCTTGTTCTACCGGTATTTTAATGGAAGATGCTCCGAGGAACTAGCGTCATTGATCCCTTCGGCACCGGTGCATAGTCGGGAAACACGCCAAACGCGCGCCCAACATTTGCACACGTTTGACGTTTGTCACATGAGAACGGGTCGCTTCTACGACTCGTTCTTGTGTTCAACAGCTGGGCTGTGGAATGATCTGCCGGCCTCTGTGTTTCCTCCATTCTATAACATGGGTCTCTTCAAGACCCAAGTTCACTCCTTCCTATCCTCTAAAAGATCCTCCACACAGCATCCCCAAAGATGATATAGGCCTTGAGGGAAATTGTTTCCTCCTTGGTCTCCTGTGTGGAGTTACTGTAAAAAAAAAAAAATATCATCCACTGAAAGAAATAGGATAGACGCCCTAAAAATGTGGTACTGGAGAACATTGTTCAGGATTCCATGGACAACCAGGCGCACTGATGTATTCATTCTGGAAGAGTTGGGCATTAACTTCTGCCTCCAGATTTCATGTTGCTCCCCAACCTGGAGAAGCTCATGGTCACTGGCAAAGTGGAAGGCAGGAGAAGAAGAGGAAGCATCACCGATGTGTTGGAGTGACCAAATTGACAGGCGTTCGGAACATCGGCATCCGCAGCTCTCCACGCAGCGCAGGACCGCGAGGAGTGGAGGAGCCTTGTCCACCAGGGAAATTGGAGTGGGGGCCAATATTGCATATTTTATCCAGTCCGTATCTACTTTGAAAACTGTCGTTTCTTTATATTTTTTTAAATGAATTATTATTATTTTTTTTCATTTAATATTTATTTTTATTCATTTTATAACTTTGGTACAGAGATAACATTTTTTCAACTACCAAACTAGGCACATGGCCATATTATCGTAGTCGAACACCGAAACTCTTCACTAATGTTCAGGTTTAGCCACTATCGCTCCAGCCTGCAGCATGCCATGAGCCATGTAATTCCCATTGTTGCGCTCGATGAATAAAAATACGACCGCGTGTTTGTAGTGTGTAGGCACTGTGCACCTGTTGTGCGTGGCATTTGGTCGATTGGGATCGCACAGTGCATTCTGAGGGTCAGTGGTACGTTTCCACTGTTTCCAGTCACACCGTGTGGCGTCACGCGGCCGCACGGCTCGGCTGCCTTTCCGGACAATTCTCCGCAAATAAGGTCATTTGATCAAACTAGTGCACACTGCACATTACTCGCCAAATTACCACATAATTATTATATTAATTATAATAGGATATTGTGAAAAATCACCCCTGGGGTGCGTGCGGTACAAATATTATTATTATTACTAACTGAAGATAATCTATTTCAATAACTTATAACGTATGCCCAACAGATTGGATCCACCAGCCCATCAATCAATAATATAAATCTGTAATATTATGTACAATGAGCTGCGTAAACATGTACATTATTTTATTATGTACGGGCCACTGACGTCAGAATTAATAAACATGTCCTAAGTACGATTTAGACGGCTGGACGCAAATATCACATGACTCCTTTTATGTCACCAGCTAAGTTCACTACCGTCATATTTATTTCGCTTGATTTAGACTGCGGTAAGCAAATTACAAAACATTTATAAAAAGGGTCAAAGTAACAAAATATTATACTCTAACAAAATATTCGGGTTTTGTAAAGAAACTGAACTTTTTTTACTTATTTGCGGTTTTACTTAAATTGACGGCACGCGTAGCTCGTCCCCCATTCCTTTTTATTTTGGCTTCTTCGTGTGTATTATTTGCTCTGTGTGTACGGACATAACTATATTTACCTGGCTGGTCACTTTGGATTTTAGATTAACGCAGTTAAAATTTTTAACACGTCTAATCTGATAAAGTGCACGTTATACGGAGATTATCAGTAGAGTTTTCACTCCCGTATTTTGAATTGTAGGTACCGTATCGAAATAAATTATTTCAACATTATTTCTTATCAATTTCCAAATAGTAAAATTATCGCCCACTTATTATTTTTGTTTGTAATTCGTTACAGATTCGCTTATTTGGAGATCATAATCGTTGTATTGTGTGAAATCTCTAGGTAAGGTGTTAAATAGGTCAGTTTTTCAGGAAATATCCCATTAATTGACCTGTGACACTCATTTTTCGTAGGCAGTCAGATGAAACCATAAATCTCCTCCAGACGTAACAGCTGCTGATGTAACAGCTGCTGATGACACCATCCTTTTGTTAGCGATTTAGACACTGCGACCGAGCCTTAACAATGTTATTAATAATTGCGTCATCACATGCTTTGAAGCGTAAACATTTTAGTATATTGTGCAACCACAGATATGATGATAGTCAAAGGGTCGAGACTACCAAAGGGACGAATGCCAAACTACACAACTAACAATTAAAAATACTTTTATATATTATTATTTATAATACTTATATTTTTCATAGTCTTGATAAAACACACCAACATTATTACAAAGATTACAGATGTGGAATACATTACAGTAAATGAGAAATGGTAAAAAATATACATTTGAATATTAATGATTTAAACAATACAAAATACGATAATCTGTATCAAACATGCAAGTGAAAGGTTGATGGGAAAAGTATAAAAAGTGACGGGGGCAGTTTTTGGACTATTTTGTGACATCATCAAATAGATGGTCGCTAAACTGTGTGCTAGCCACATTGAAAATGTCAACGGTCAATCCAGCATCGTTGAGCACTTGAGTCTCTCTGCTGATTGGCGTGTTCTTGTAAGCAGAGTTTTCGCTTTCGGAGCATGAAATAGTACACGAGATCTCCCACGAGTGCACTTGTTAGGAACGTATAAGTTTACCACTTTCAACATATGTGGATTACAAATAGTTCCAGATATTAACTTATATGTATTATGTATGTCGTTTGTTTTGTGTAATGAAGTTATGTAGTGTCGCATTTTTAGATCATTTATAATATATGTATGTGATTACCGCACAAGAGTTTTATTTTTATATTTTTAGTTCCAACTGTTTCCAACTATCTGGAGCCAGCGGGACTATGGTATCCCCATTTGGGGTATGTCATGAAGATAAAGGTAGTAAGATAAGGATTTAAAAAAAAAGTGAATACCACGCTAGAGTCCCAGCTGCTCCCAACCGCGGGAACCAATGAGATTATGCTATCCCCAATTGGCTTATTTTGTTAAGGTAGTGAGGAGGGTGGTGGGGAAGTACCTGGCTATTCAGATCTGGTCACCAAACACGGCTAAAGCCATTTCAAACAACGTTTCGATTCTGAATAGTGATCTTCCTCGGCGATATTGAGAGTATTAGTTGGTTCTACTATGAATAGTATTTTGAAAACATCGTCACCGTGAATAATATACATTTATGTAATTGATGGTAAAGTCAAATCATAAATTATCGACTCAGGGCACAGTCCTTCTACTGGACATAACATTTTATTCAAATGGTTTAATTTAGTAGCGGACTACAATTAATAGTCATTATTATGCCTGTTATTTTTCAATGTTATGAAATCATTTTACGTTGTTTTTTCGTCACGTGATAAGGTTTTTTTTATTATGTTTTGAATTGATAAAACGGTTGTAGCCTACTACCGGCACTACTGAAATAACCACAAACACAATTGTGAATGATTGCAATTGGGCTTTTATTTTCTGGGAAACAACGTTATGAATGTGAGGTTAAAATGAATTTACCTAGTTTATGGAACGAATTAAATATTGCGTAAAATTGCGTTATGCTGTAGTCTCACAGGTGTGCTACGTAAACCAGCATAATTGTATATATTATGAAGTAACTTTAAGCTTGTTACACACAGTTAATATAATATCATAATATATATGTGGGGGGGGGGGGTACCATCACTGTACAATTGTCACAGTGATGGTACACTGTGACAATTGTACAGTGATGGTACCCGCGTGTGACGATTATGGGATTGTAAGGCGAGCGATATCGAGAGATATGCCACGCCCAAGTATTATATTAGCTGTGTGTAATAGACATTATGCATTTTTAGTATGGTTTGCAGGTTATTCGTAACCCAGGAATGTTTGTATTTCTTTAAAAAAATATTTATATACTATTATTATAAATTAATGAAAATAAGTAAAGCGTGGTATCTTTCTTGCCTAGCATGGTAGACTATTTATGAAACTGAATCAATACAAACCAGGAAGCCTATTCTGGTTCTTTTAAAGGAAAAATTCCTTTACCTTTCTTTAGACTTAAATACTTCTTGCTTAACTGATGACAGCTGTTATTCAGCTAACGACATTCTTTAAAAATATCGATGTTTGCATAGTTTTAATAAGTATGGGCTTTAAACATTATTAGTGTCATTTGTCGCATAATAATGCTATTAAATGAACCGAATTAATGACATTGCGATCTTTGTGAAGCACCTATACCAAAAGCCCGAAATATCAGAAAATGGTGAAACAAACTACACGGGTAAAGTTATAAGAAACTACACGTGTGATATACCCATATTTTTTTTAATAACACTGATAATTAAACCACAAACTCCTTTGAAAACATATTATCATTGACGGAATTAAGCAAAATGTCTTTAAACCTAATGAATGGATAAGGATTTTTATTTAAAAAGAACCAGAATAGGCCTCCCGGTATGCCCATTGCGCAAAATGTTTAAACCGTTAATGTTAAATGCATTAAACCTATACTTTTTCCTATTTTCAATCCGCAGAATCGACTAGTTTCTAGAGTTTATTTTTTTCACTGGAAGTTTACTTTTATAACACAGATACAGACAGTGATTTTTAAAACAATATACTCGTACACTAACTGGGGAATTCGCCGGCGTCCTAACTATTTCCCACAGATTAACACGACTAGCAGATAATTACAAATAATTTTTACACAAATTTAAACCAAAAATAAATAAATAAATTTTAAAAAATTACTTTGTATTCATTACTTTAATAATATGTAATTAATAAAGCGGTGAATATTATGTATTTTATATTCAACAAATTTATATTAGTATTTTTGTTATTATTCTATATATTCCCGATAAGGAAAGCATCGCCTTCGAAACATGTTGATATGTATATATTAATAAAGTGGTGAATACAAAATTATTATTAATGACGCCACAAAGTGAATACCAATCTTTTGAAGAAATTATAAATAAATTAATGATTGTGTTACACGAAAAATAAGAAAAGTGCACAATGTCTAAACGAAGTAGCAGCAGAAATCAATAACCTTTGCAATTTTTTTCTTAGATTAATTATAATGATTTTATTTATTTTATATTTATTAATAGTGTTACACAGAGAAATGATAAAAACTACACAATGTACGAGTATAAACACAGTACGAATGATTTTTTTTTTATATAAAAAGGCTTTCAATTTTCTACCAAAAACTTGGGCCAAAGGTCAAATTTGCACAGAAATATATAGATAAAAATATATCAAATATATTTGCACAGAAATATATATATAAAAATATATAAAAATGAATCAAACCTCAAGCATTATATATGGTTACTTAGAATTTAGCGGTTTTTTGTTGTTATTGATAAATAGCTATACTTTGTGACAGGAGTATGACTTTTTATTGAATGTCATTGGGTATAAAAATAGTCTTTTAAAAAGTAACATCTCTCACGCTGATTTGATTTCTTTAATCTCCTTTATTTTATGAGTTCAAAAAAAACATATATATTTCTAATCCGTACTTGATATTTACTAAGCCTTTAATTTAAAAAAAATTAGATTCAGTTTGGATGGGTATTTTGGCCTCAAATCCAAAATTAAGTTAGGTATTAAACAGGCAGCGCAGCCGTTCCTCTTAATTAGCCGAATGATTTATTGTGGGATAATAATAGTAAGCGAGAAAATTGGCGTATTTAGTCACCGTGAAATTGGTACCACTCAACACTGTTTGAAATAATATTGCAATATTTTCAATTAGACTTTAAATTAATCAATATGTTTTCGTGGGGGATATCAAAAATTATCCAACCAGTAGATATAAAAATAAAAATAAATTCACTCGTAAGACTGTATTTCTATGTAATTGGCTTTTAGGAGTTTTGTTCGCTGATGGATCCAGAGTGTTTTGGTGGAAGTAGAATGAGTATGTATGCCGCAATTTTAAAATGACTTGATTCGTATTAATTAAAAAAGCGTTTCACGTCATTATAATTAATACTGCGAGTACTTAACCGCTTCTTTGACGTATTAGTTCATGCAGCGAAATTCTTTTCGGTCACACCCATTGAAACTTGAATTAGGTACATTCAGTATCTTTAATGTTTGTAAATTAATCATCGACATATTATCTAGTTGTTGTTTTCAGGGGATATTTCTAAGGATTAGAGCTCGTTATAGAAACTACGTTATTAAAAAAATATATATTTTGTGAATCATTATACAGGGTGTATCAGGACGTACCCGACAAACTTAAACCAGTGATTCTTGAGTTTATTTGGAGTGAAAAATGTACATGGCATTTTTCTCTCCGGTGAATTTTTAAAGTTTTTTTTTTCAAATAAAGAACTCCAGTCCAATTTTTTTTTATCAATAATGACGTTCAAACTTAAATTTCAATATATTTCGTTTTTTTTCTAATGTTAGTTTTTATGGTTAAAATAATTTTCAAAGTTTCAATTTTTCAAAGCACCCCAAAACGCTCCAAATCTATAGCCGTTCGGTTTTGATCAGTTTTGAGGTTAGAATGTCAGATGTCAAAACAAGGATGAGCTTTACCGTACATAATTGTATATTCTATTCATGGTAAACCATATCTAAACATAAGTAAAAAAAATTATCGTAATATCCGTATTGATAATTGGTTTTATCATGAATACTCTAATTTATTTCATGAGTAATAGTTGTTTATATTAAACAACAATTATAGAGCTTAAAGTCACCCAAAATTAGTTCAAAATTTATACCAAAACTAAAAAGAATGCTCGCGTGACGTCAGATGTTCCAAATACACCATGGTGATTTCTTATTCACTTTTAAATAACTATTTGTTATTTCTATGTATAATTACATATAATGAAAGTTATATATTCAGAATCGGAGTTTGCTGATCCATATGAATACATATTTTTAAAGCCATTATATTTTTCACTGGAGTTCCTTATTCAAAAAAAAAAGATTCACATGATAATAATATCACTGGTCACTCAGCTGAGTAACCGCCCAACCCACGCCCCGACCCCTAACTGTCCAATACCTATCCACTGATTAAAAAAAATTTTGCTGAAAAAATAGTTACCAATAACCAAAATGCCATCTACATTTTTTAATTCAACTACACCCAGGAATCACTGCTTAAAATGTGTCGGGTAACAAAGTGTAACAACTCAAAATTCATAGTTCTGAAATAATTAAGAAATAAGATTTTGGGTAAGTTTAGTCTTCTACTGTACCTACATCTATTTTTTGTAGATTTTAAGGAAATTTTTGAATTATAAACACAATTTTTTTTTTTCTAATATTATTGATTTTTTAAAGGTTTTCAAAGGTTTTTTGTTTTGTTACAGCTTAGAACTAAAATAATTGTGATATTTCTGATTTAGCGTATGGTGGTGATTTAGAATTATTATAGTATAGAACTGTTAAATATTTTTAAAACGTATACTTCTAAAGAATAATTACCACGGTCATTCTAAATTAACCACAGATTATCACTTGTAACATTTTGAAAATCGTAGATATCGTTAATCTAAGTATTTCCTCATATTTAACAACCCAAAACTGAATTTTTTTGAGTTGTTCCATTTTGTTAATGCTGTTTTATTTTTTTGTTTTGTTTATTTGGGAGACCAATAGAATAGTTTACATAAAAAAAATAAAGGTTAATAAATAAGTGATATAAATTTGACCATTTACAGGTTTCCGCATGGGTATTACTTACGAGTGAATCTAGTGATTTTTGAATAAATCAAAATAAATTTTAGAAAAAAATTATACAGCAGGTTTATAATTGGTCGATCTAGTTGAAATGTATGTGTGTGATTTTATATTAATAAAAGAACAAGAAAAAATAGTGCACACATATAAAGAAGAAAGTTAATAGACTGGTGGTAGTTTGAGGTGAGTAGGTATCTGAAGTTATAAAGGCTCGATAGATCGCCGGCGTGACTTTATGGAGTGTGATGCAGAGTTAAATATGTCAAATTGTGAGTAGTGCGTGTTCAAGATGTGCGATGCCCGATAAATGAAGGAGTTCTGTTAAGAATTAGCGTTGCATCGAGGAAGGCTAAGAATTTGGTCCGGTCTGGTTAGTCTATTGGGAACTCGTAGTTGGATCCGTTAGATGTTAAAAGTATTTGTATATACATACTTATATTCTTCGTACATGGAAATCCAATCACCCTGTATATTAAATCGTATGGATTCCCTATCATTATGCAGGCGTTACGAGAATATCCAGGTATGTGTGCAGGTAAAGGTATATTTTATCACGAGGTCAACTTGTTCTCGGCCGGTCTTGTAGTGTAGCAGACGGTAGGTACGCGTTGTGGATCGTGGACTACCATTCTGAATGCATTATGTTTACGTAGGCACTACCGAATATCGTTCTGTTCTATTAGCGAACTATCGAAACTCCGGTTATTTGCCTGTTGGCAAACTTGTAAGAAGATGAAAGGCACCTCATGTTTATTTACGTCTGTTTGATGGAGTCGTCCTGCAAAGTATCGAATCCGTCGACTGTTCAGTATCTAAATAAACAGATCACCTCAAATGTGATTCGCGTATTTGTGTCAGTAGGTATTTGACACTTTACGAGTATGATCATCATAATGATTGCTTTGCTAAAGAACCTGATAGCGACAGCAGCATTATTTGAAGACGATTGATTTTCCCGATAGTCTCTATATTTAAAAATTAATATTTGTCTGTTCTCGATTTTCTCGAAAATTACTCGACCGGTTTCGCTAAAAATAGCCCAATTTGTTCTTATTAGTGCCGCGAAGGTTTAGATAGTAGTTTGAATGAAATCCAATATGCAAAACTATTGCTATAACGGTTTAATAATAGTATGTAAAATATTGAATCCGCCATGCGGTGTTGAGGTTAGCCCATAGAGATACAACTCTGGTTAGCCACATATTACATATTCAGAAGAAGGTTTATTTGGGTAGAATATTTTCATAATGGATAACGCAAGTAGGTACCTACTTAAGAATTTTATTATTTAGATATATTTTGAAAAAATAAATGTTCTTTCTTTTGTATTGGAGAAAAGAAATATGTAGATATACGAGTATGTGTACATTAATAAAGTGCTGAATGAATACAAGTAAAAATTTTAATTCATATATTTTTTTAATAGATATCATATCCTTCGCCAGGGTATGTTGCTTTAGTTTCTATTCTTGGAAGAGGCGGTACGAGGCCCAGTGCAACATGCTAAGTCGCTAAATTGACTGCCAATGCTAAATGTGGTTGAATCCTATTGCAACCGGCTCACGCCTCGCAGGTTTCAGAGCGCCTTGTGCAGGAATATACTGCGTAAACCCTAGGTCAGTGTTCTCTAACTAACTACAGCATACCTTGTACCTAACAGTGGTATGGAATGCATAAGTGAATTGTTGAAAATGACCCTATACCATTTTATAAATGTTCATTCATTTCCTGCTGGGTGCTGACTTCCCTATTTCTGATGACCTCCGTGACCCAAGAGTAAGGCAAGCGTCGCAACTTTTCTATAGTATGATCATTAGACATCAGATTATGTTGCGCTAAAATGCCGAAATTGCCATTATTCATAAAATCCATTTGTTTATTATATTAGTAAGGAACTCCAGTAAAAAATATTATGGCCTTAAAAATATATTCATATAGATCAGCAAACGCCGATTGAGAATACGCAAGTTTTAATCGTTGTAAAAGTGAATAAAAAATCATCCCATCAAAATATTTGTTATGTTGGTACCAGTGCATTTGAAACATCTGCCGTCACGTGCGTATTCTGTTTTTGGATTAGTATTGACATTTTTATATTTCTATTTTGATTTGTATTTTTTTTAGTGTTGGCAGGATTAAAATTACTTTCGGTGAATTTAAGCTGAATTTAATTGTTGTTCAATACAAAAAATAAAACTATTAATAATTAAAGAAATTAGAGTATTCATTAGCAAATCGATTATCAATACGGATATTATGATAATGATAATGCTCAATACTATTATTATTCATTGATTTGAAGTTTCTAAAAAACGAACTTACTTTTACTACTTATGTTTACTTTTGGTTTTCTATGAATGGAATATAAAATTATGCACGGTAAAGCTCATCCTTGTTTTGACATTTGACATTCTAACCTCAAACCGACCGGCCATAGATGTGGAGCATTTAAGCTTCCTTTGAAAAATTGAAACTTTGATAATTAATTTAAATATCATATCTAACCTTAGAAAAAAAACGAAATATACTGGTATTTAAGTTTGAACGTCAATTATTGGTACAAAAAAAATGTATATAAAATTAACTTGTGGATTCAAGTTTAAAGGGCCTCAGAGTCGATGTCAATTGTCGATGTGCTTACGCCATTGATAATGTATATTGAAGTGGAATTGACGGATTTTCAATCGACCCGTAAATATTTTGTCCCGGTTGCTTTGTGAACGTCTGCAGAAACAGTGCCTACAATGTGCGAATGCAGTGAGAATATTGTAATTTTACTTCCATAAATCTGGACAATCGCGATATAATGCAATTATAAATAAAACAAAATCTCATTTCGCGATGAAACTGGTTTCCTAAGTTCTCTATTGATCCGAACGATTGTCAATCGCACAGCGACACGATCATTCCGGTGTGTCAATGGCGCTTGTCTATACGATCAATCCAAATACCCACCATTCTCCCGTCAATGGGAAGTCGCAATCAATTGGCAAGTATCAATCGCATCAATCACGTAAATTGACGTAACCTAGTTCAAGACACTTCACTAGTGGGCACTAGGAACTTTGGTCAAGTCATCATAACATTAAACCAAAATCGCTGGTTATTAATTAAAAATTTCACAGTTATTCAAATACTTTCGACTTGATTGTTGGTGGCACGTTTATAGATCAAAGCAAAGTGAGCCATGAACTAGAACAAATTATTCGTCCCATTTGTCACGTCTGGGGTCAAGTGCGGTCCGGCACGTATTCAAATGTAATGAAAATGTTATATTTGTATTGCGGTTAGCAAGTTCAACTTTATTACGAGGTTGAAGGATATTATTAACGTTGTGAGCTGATCTAATGTATTCTATGTCAACGGTTTGTGTCGACTTTACCACCCGTGGTAATCCGTGTACTGTGTACCCAGGAGTTTCGCAGAGGCGTTGTAAGCCGTCTTATATGAAGTGAGATTTTCTCAATAAAACCTTCACGGGTACATATATAAATTCAAATTCACTATTTCACGCTCGGTGAGAAATGTGTTCTCACTGACCGTTTGTGAATATAACTGGCTGAATAAAAACGTCAGAGCGGCACGGCGGTGTGAGGGAGAGACTAGATTCTGGTTCGTCGGACATGCGCAGAACCCGGTAGCTCTGTGAGTCCCGAATCCCAAACGTTTCCCAGGCGACTTTAAGTAGCCTGCGAAAACCAGATTTAACCAGTTAGCCTGCAACCGCCCGCCTGACATGACGCTCTGCTCCCTCGACTACCCCGCCCGCTACTATTTCTGCTCTACTCGCTTTGTTTCTCTCTTACCATCGCCTCACCTGGACCATCGGACTACTGCCTCTCACTGGACCCAGACCAAGCATCGTCACACGGACACGGCCCCGAGCTCAACTCATAATTCTGCATAATTTTTTTTTTTTTTGCAGAATTACATTTGGAGCATGTTGCAAACATAGAAAATTCGTTAATGAGGTCTTGTCGTCATTGTCTTTTCCCCCTTTGCGAGGGATCGATACAGTTTGTGCTTTCTCCCTCCTAGCCCTCTTCAGCTACCCACAGCAGTTCGCCTGTGTGCCATTACGTCTGGTACAATTGGTGGTCAATTAATAATCCACGTCTGATTGAATGCATCTGTTTCAATAGTTAGGTAATTGAAAATTCAGTAGAATACAATAAAAGTAAAAGTAGTCGGAAGCCTGGATTTATAATGAACGTGTCTATTCAACCGTTTACAAAAAGTCAATTTGAATAAAACAATTCAAATTTAATTGCTAATTAAACTCTTTGCAATGTTCAACGCAAAATTATTCTGAAAAAAAAATGCTTTGAATGGTATCTGCATAATGTTGACATTTGTTACGTTGGTACACCTGCGCATTAAAATTAAACAGCAAAGCCAGCCTATGTTTTACTTAATTCATTACGGTTTAACACCTTTATATTTGCAGGTGGGCAAAGGGAGGGGGAACTAACAAACAAAAGAACCATTTTTTTAAAATGTAGTTTCAACACAAATTTCTCGTTTATAATTTCAAATTTTGACCTTCAACATCCTTTTCGCATTAATGCAATTAATTGATTGTTGTATTTTTTATTTTGTACTAAATACCTTAGAGCAATATATATTGTTACTCTAAGCTAAATACTAGCTAATATGTACCCGGCCTTGCTCGGGATTTTTTAATTTTTTTTATAATAAAGTTATGAAGTTATCAATTCTTGCTTATCGTTTAGGTGCCATAATTTTTTTACAGCAAAAGTAACTCTCTCTAAACTAAGAAACATGAATGTTAATAAAATTTTCAATTTTTTATAAAATTTATTTCATTCCGAACATGTCTTTTTCAAAATATATCTAAATAATAAAGTTCTTAAGTAGGTATCTACTTGCGTTTTTCATTTTGAAAATATTCTACCCAAACAAACCTTCTTTTGAATATATAATATGTGGCTAACCGGAGTGGTAAATCTATGGACTAACCTCAATACAACATGGTGGGTTCAATGTTTTCCATACTAATTTTAAAACGTTATAGCAACTGTTTTACATATTAGATTTCATACTCTCACTACTCTCTAAACCTTCCCGGCACTAATAAGAACAAACTGTGTTATTTTTAGCGAAACCGGTCAAGTAATTTTAGAGAAAATTGAGGACAGACAGATGAACATTCATTTTTATATATAAAGATTTATATTATTACCATTTTGTCAGAAATAATTGCCAAAGTTTCCATTTAAAAAAATCGAAATCTACTACGACCTATTTTGATAGTAAAAATGAATAAAATATATCAAGATTGAACCTTTTATGTAATTGCAATTTTTAGCCATCTTAAACATAATTTTGTATGAAACGGACACCGAGTGCGTTCCTTTTAAAGGGGAGCACTCAAAATTACACACTACTGATGATTTATCCTGGACACACTGACCCCCAGAACCTACCCATCCATCATACCCTTTTTCCTTCTCAGAACTTCCTCTCCTTCCATACCTTAATAAGACCCTCCGCACAGTATCCCCAAAGATGGCATATGCCCTGAGGCAAATCATTGTTCTAAGGGCCTCCTGTGTGAAGTTATTGTAAAAAAATATCTAAAATATTGAACACGGGTAGGTAAGAAAATGTATAAGGTTTCCAATGACAAAAGTTCAGGACTGTAAGCTTTGAAGTTTTATATGAAATGCGCACTGGAATTTTAGGTAAAGCGCTCGAAAACGCTTTCACTGGTTTTCAAACTGCACAAATTTTGTTATGTATCTCATAGAATTTTAACAATTTACAGTATGAGGATTTTGATCGATTGGAAACCTTAGACATTTTCCTAACTACCCGTACAGAATTTACAGATAAATTATTTGTTGTATCGCTTGCGTTAGCATCCCGCAAAGTGACGTTTAGCGCCTTCAACCGTCTTTTTCACAGCAAAAATAATTCAAAATTCTATTATGTAAGTACGTCTGTAATATCTCTATTGTATGCGCGATGCGTTTTATTATGTGAAAACAAGAAATGTACACGGAAATTTGATTTACCTACCCGTGATATTAATTTAATAATAACATTTCATGGCTGACGAATGGCAATACGGCACTCCTCGTCTGGTGTCTGACTCCGCCAGATTTAGACTGGGCGACCTTCGAAGCGCTCGATCAGCAGTGTGAATTGTTTTAGCACGGGGTTTTCCTTAGTTATTTTTTAATTTTTTCCTCGTACTATTACCGCGATGACATCGGTGTGGAAAACACGATAAAACATGTGTCGTTGTTTTTTTGCTGTGAGAAATCCTGATGGATGATTGCTTAGGTTATTTCTATCAGCCGCATTCTGAGATTATTAGTTGTCATAATTCAATTCGCCCGGTTAGTAGCGGAGTGGACCAAAGCATCGGGTCTCACCCAGGCATCGCGGATTATATCAAAACCAACTCAAGCCAGGCCAGGACACTGAATCAAATCGGCCTCTTATTTATGTATGATCCTCCTATATATACAGGTATTAAGAGACGTACCTGACTTACTTTAACCAGTGATTCCAGACCATTTAAGTAAAAAACGTTGATGAAATTTTGGTCTGTTTCATACAAAACTTAATTTTGGCTTTGAGGCCAAAGTACTCACCTAAACCTAATGATATGTTTTTTTTCATCAAAAAGTATAGTAAATATCTAGTACGGATTAGAAGTAATTTCTTTATTTTTGTTTTACATTATTAAATATAGGCTATTAAAGGAATTGATTTTTCGCCATTTTAGAGACACATTTAACAATTATTTGGGGGCTAACTGTGATTTAAAAAAAAATTTACCCCGTCTGCTTTGAAAATGTAATAAAACATTTTAAAAAAATGTATATATGTACGAGTATATATTAAATAAGCATTATGGCGGACTATAAATTAATTTAAAAACGGCCAATTTAGCCGTACATAATTTAAAATTTCGACCCCAAAAATGTTGTTGTATTTTTTTAATGTTTTGTTTTTATGTTTTTATTTACGTGATCATATTTACATATAATTTTTTTTTTAAATACCGTAAACCCTGAAACAATCTTCTAAATTACCTCTAAAATTATGAAAATTGTTTTTTTTTCAAGGCATATATATATATATGTACTTCATAATTTAAAACAAAAATAAATAAAATGTTTCATCCCTACTAGATATTTACTAAACCTTTAATTAAAAAAAAATACGTATCATTCAATTTGGATGGGTATTTTGGAGTCAAATCCAAAATTAGGTTATATATGAAACAGGCAGCGCAGCCTTTCCTCTTAAACCACAAACTCCTTTAAAAATGTATTGTCATTGACAAGTAATCGGAATCATAGTTATGCAAGAAATCTTTGAGCTCAAGGAAGAGAGGATAAGGAATTTTCCTTCAATTGTGAATTTAAAAAAAAAATAACCAGAGTAGACAGACCTCCATGCGTGGTTTGAGGTGACTTTGCTATTATACTATGTCCCTACCTCTGTACTCCGTGCAGACGGAATGGGCACGGCTAACGGTTTTCTCCAGTTGTCTAAAGTTAGAACGTGTCCGTGACAAATAACCCGATCGTTCGGCTATCAGGAGTCTGCGAAGTCGGTTCTCTGATATCTACATAGGACGCTGGGACGGACTCAGGAACGGTATTTTAGTATTCTCAGGAATGTAAGTCGGATTGGGATGCGAGATTGCTACCAGATAGCGTAACTTGAAGAATTAAAGTGCGGAATTATTATGACAATACATATCTTGTAATACCACAATGAAAATGAACAAAAGCGTTTATTTTTCACAAAATATTGAATGCTGTTGAGTTGAATTATAATTTTTGTAATATAATCTCATTTATCAACGTTGCGCCAGTAATATCTGTTAAGGGTAAACGAAACGTGGTACGCGCTCACAGATGGCGATAATTTAAATATTAGAGAAAAAACACTCTCAGCACATAATGGTTTTAAATATTGAAATTCATTATTTGTGGACTTGAATATGAAATAGAATAAATTGTCATTGTTTACTTTATATGTTAGTTTTACAATAATATATTGTATTTTTGTAAGTTTATTGTAGAACTAGAGTCATGAACCTACAATAACAATTCCATTATTCCATTTCATATTCCCTGCCAACAAACAATTCTTTTCAATATTTAAAAGTATTACATGCTGAAAGGTTTTTTTTAATATTTAATTTGTCTCCATTTATGAGCGCGTATTACGTTTCGTTTATCCTTAAGTGATTTCTTTATAAATATTTATTTTTGTAGAATAAATTATAAAAATTACTCACATCGTTCGGTAATTTTTGTGTACTTAAACTAATTTCATTTTCCCATTGATTATTAAAAACATTAAAAATGTATAATATTTGTATTTATATACCTGTAAAGTTTTATTATCTCTAGATATATTTTTTAAATGTTTCTTAACATTATTCACCATCAGCAGTTCACCATATAAATTCAGACAAGTAATCAGTAATCATTACTAATGTAATACATAAAATAGGTTTATAATTTCTTCAGAAGATTGGTATTCACTTTGTGGCGTCATTATTAATAAATGAATTTAAAATTACTTTGTAATCACCACTTTATCGATATATACATATCAACACGTTTCGAAATCGAAGCTTTCCTTATCAGGAATATACAGAATACAAAGTGATTACAAAGTAATTTTTAATTCATTTATTAATAATGACGCCACAGAGTGAATACCTTCTTTTATCTTTTGAAGAAATTAAAAAAAGAATATATAAAATATTTTAAAACTGCTTTTGGACAAAGGTATTATAAATATCTCTCCACTAAGCTATACAATTCACTTCCATCGGCTATAAAAAAAAAAATTAAAATAAAAACAGAAAAGGAAAATCTTTTCAAAACTCAGGTTTGAGTTTGGCTCAAAGAAATCAAAGAAGATGAGTTATCCAGAATCTTGAAAAGAACTTCGTAGGAGCTTAAACAATCAGTTTTTAATAAACCCTAGTCCGCCTCGGCAAACGAACTCCTAGTGAAGAGGACTAAGAAAAACATTACAAATCGTCATATTAGCGATGTAATTTAATGAAAAATGTATTGTAAATAAATAGAAAATGTATTGCATTGTGCCAATCTCTTCGATGCAATAATATTTGGGAGTTTGATAGGTTCACCACTGTTCGCTCGGTCAATAGGTGCTGTTTGTTGCGTGAGGCGTTACACTTATGTTAATCCGTCTACTTTCTGATCCATTGGTATACTTACTATTACCAGATATTTAATTGCCGGGGTTTCGAATCAGGTTCGTTCAACCGTTTCTAACTTTTGTACAGCCCGCGCCCAAGCAATGAGCATCCGCCCGCCAGCGTGCTTCATTTTCACATTCATCGATAATCCAGTTCACGAACTCCCGTCTAACGAATGCTTGCCTGTGGCGTGCAATCCATAAAGGCTCAAAAGCTGTGCCTACCCTAAGATAAACGAACCAAATGAAGAAATTGCATGATCAATAATAATGAATATTTAAAAAAAAAAACAATTTCTGATCAAAATGTATTTTTCCATGAATTTGGTAAGGAACTTGTACACCCAGTAAGTCACAACATTCAGTGGAAAATGATAATAATTTAGCCATTTTCAAATATTCAATTAAAAACTACGGACAGCCTACCTTTGATTATAGAGCAATGCACGCCACTGATGTTCACTAACAATGCATACAACGAATTAGCATTCAACGAATTTGCAATCAACGAATTGGCATTCAATGCTTAAACGTTCAACGAATTAGCAATCAACGAATTAGCAATCAACGAATTAGTATTCAACGAATTGGCATTCAACGCGTTAGCATTCAACGCTTTAGCATTCAACGCTTTAGCATTAAACGAATTGCCTTCCCGCAAGTGAAGTTTTGCCAACCTTCCAATTATAACGCGGTTTGGATGGCACCCTTCCTTTCTATCCATTCATATCTTCAGTACTTACTCAGCCATTCTCATTATCATGCCGTCAATGAGTTTTTTTAATGCTAGTATTAACACGAACGTAACTATGTAATTAACCACATAGCAAATAATACATAGAGATGCCCTAACACACAAGGTAAATAAACCGAAATAATAGGGGCGAGCTAGGGGTGCCGGGAATTTAAGTAAAACACCAAATACTTTTAAAAAGTTCTGCTTGTTTCCAAAACCGAATATTTTGTTAGAGTTTTAGTATTTAGTTTGACCCTTTTTATTAAAAAAAATTTGAAACAAACAAAATATTTTCATAAAAGCATCGTATATAATATATTATACTCGTATATATACAATCGGCGTGTAAACCAAAAAAAGGTTCAAAGATTTTACTTGCTTTAAATTTAATTTAATATTTTAATTTTACTTTAATTTACTTCTAATCCTCGCTAGATATTTACTATACCTTTAATTAAAAAAAAAATATCATTAGTTTGGGTGGGTATTTTCGCCTTAAATCCAAAATTAAGTTTTGTAGGATCAGGACGCGCAGTCGTTCCTTTTAACCTTTATACGTACAACTCCAGTTTTTTTTAAGTTGTTTTAATGTAAATCAAATTCAATAATGTTGTTAAGTTCTGCAAGTATTTTAGTTTGTTATTATGTGACAGCTGTTTCAGCGTTCAAAGCCGTTTTCAAACTATTTTTTTCGTAATGTCTCAGATGTTCACGGCCATTCAAGTCCTGTCGCCAGCTTCGTCGGGAATTACTAGTCTGAACAATGCGTAGCCTCGATTGCGGTGTATTATTTATCAAATTCAAATTTATGGCATAAATTCCTAGAAAAAATAAATATCCATGATATTTTCTAATTAATGTCGTATTTCTCCATAAGTAGTGCGTGTCTATTGCAGCATGCGTTGAATATATGTATGGGAAATTAGCTGTCTGGAAGTATTAATACTGGTAGATCCTACGCATTTTTTTTTCTTAGATTTGAAGTAAGAGTTGCTATCCTCAAACGTGGCTTTGCATTTTAATGTGTATAATTGCATGACGGTATGCTGCCATTGTCACCGTCCGCTGTTGCGGATGGTTTTAAATTATTCCAACGTTTCTGCTTTTGCCTTCCTTTTTGCCACTTTTTTCACTTCCTTCTAGCAGCTAATGACGGCCTCGAGAATGTTTAGTGCTGTTAAGTTCAATATTAGTATATTATTATATATTTTTGTAATATTAATGTTTTTATAATGTTGATATTTTTATTATATTGATATTTTTTACAATGTTGATATTCTTGTAATATTGATATTTTTATAATATTGGTAATTTTATAATGTTCATGTTTAAAATATTATATTTTCATAATTTTGATATTTTTATAATATTGATATTTTTATAATATTAATATTTTTATAATATTTATATTTTTATAATATTGATATTTTTATAATATTGATATTTTTATAATATTGATATTTTTATAATATTGATATTTTTACAATATTGATATTTTTATAATATTGATATTTTTATAATATTATTTAAATCGGTGTTATAACTAGTATAGGACTCTAGTATCTCAATAATAAAACTGTAATGCTTTTTCCATTATTTTTTCTTTTTAATTTTTTTTTTCCAACTTATGCACATTAATCACAACATGCATGCCCCTCTATATCCTAATTTTGCCCTACATTTGTATGATGATTGTTATTTATTGTTGTATTACTCGTATATAATATTGTTGAAATAAACTCCTGCTGACAAGCTACTTGCAGTGGCTTAGCGGGTATAAGTTCCCACTGTATATAATTAATATTATACAATAAATAAAAAAGTGTGAAAGTGGATTAGCTTCAAGATCGTGAATGTATGGATTTTGTTGTCAATGGGAGATGATGTTTTTATTATTATTATTTATACCTGACAATATTTAAAAAAAAAACTCCTACTACCATCACACCAAGCGGAAATGTTGCTTTGTGTCGTGATGGAGGACTTAGCCAGCCGAGTAATTGAAGTCACGACGCCTGGGTACTCGACGCGATGCAAACTTAGCTACTGAACGATCTCTGAGATCAATTGAAATATACCTACTTTGAGGTATATTAATTATGTATACCTACTTTTGTATTTTACAGCTACCTATTTGAGAAATGTCCCTTGTTGAAAAATTCACTGTAAAGGAACATGGACACTTCACACATTTGTTGTTTTAGTTTGCTCAGTTAGTTTCGATTAGATGTTTAGACCCTCCACACATCATCCCCAAAGATGTCCCCCTAGTCAAAGGTCCGCGGCTTAAAAAAAGGTTTAACTTAAAATTGTAAATGGCTCCTGTATGACTGTGAATTTCAATAATTTTATTTATAGATTTTTCTTAATTTGTTTAGTACTTGAAGCTTCTCTTCCTATTTTTTGATAGAACATAATAACTTTTTCGAGTGTTTACCATTGTGCCACTACAAGGCCGCTATCCAGTAGTTTGATTCGTATGCGTATAAAACAATAACAGAGTTGATTTAAGCGTCTTTGCATCTTATGATATTGCTTTTTTTGGTGACTCGGTACGAATAACCTGCTGTCACAATAAATTGAAGTGTGCCCACTTTTTTGCCGTTACCTTAAAACTATGTAAAGTAGCTACTTAATCGTAAATAAATGCGATGATTTTTTCCGAAGATGGATATTTTCCAATGTTGACTACCGTTGGCCTAGTTTCTATTCTTGGAATATGGTTTCTTTTACTTTTGTTGTACGAGAGCAACTGTTGCTCGCAACACAAGCATTATCTCATTCCTTGCTACAGGACGTAGGCTATTTATTCTTAAGGCGATCCACTTCTTAAAATTCGAACGAAATCACGCACTTATTATGCGTGTGGCGAAAAGGTTGAAATCCCCGCTTAACACCGGCCACATGTTTGGATTACGCAAAAAATATCACCAAAATGCGTGTTTGATTTTATTTTCTAGATCTCAGGCATAATTATTATTTTTTTTTACGCTTATATTCTAATTTTTATTACCTTAATTTTCCGCAATGAACAATGCGACAATATCGGAAAAGGGGTTCGTAAGTAGGAGATTTTGCACATAAAACATTTTTTTTAGATCTGATACTTTATTTTTTCTAGGCTTATAAAAGGATTGATCTACTTGCAGTATTTAATTAAATCATCTATGATGTTTCTGGGCGATCCAATTTTCAAACCAAAAACACATGATTTTGCATTACTTCCCATTGATTCAATCTGATAACGGATTTGAGGCATAAATTTACGTAATTTTACACCGCTTGACTACGCACTAGCGAAGGCCATAATCGAGATTTCATTTCAAAATAATTGATTGACATTATAAAATATTGAAATGTTCTGATAGTATCTACCACTCTGGAACGTGCCACAACTATACTATATCTTTTACCTTTCCTTTCTATGTTTCCGATATTTCTAACTTCACAATCATCACGTGCGAACATGATTATTCCACTGTTTTTATTTATTGCGATATTTGTTGCAAATCCTCTGTAGTTGGGAAGGGCAATTATACACTGAATAGCCCTTTGAGGGTGTTAGTTAACCCCGTGTAAATTATTTATATTTAAGGATTAAAAACTCATCAAATTTTTTTGCCAGTCTCCTTTCGTTCATGTTGAGCACTAGAAACGGTGAATTAATACAGCGACACCAGTTATTAATTTCCGTAATGTTTTCCCACATTTCTTCTGTTGTACTTTTGATCGATTTTTAATTGATTATTATACTCGTATTCACATAATAACCCTTTATTTACACGTAGGCGAAGTCAAAGTGTTAAATTAAAAAAATATATATGTAAATCAAATTTAATAATGTTATTTTTAGTTTTTACTATTGTAACGGCTGTTTCGGCGTTCAAGGCCATTTTCAAACTGCGGTTAATCCACATTGTGACAACTTATTTATATAATTCTATTTACCCCCCCCCATTGTAATTTGGACGTTTTTTTTAAATAATCATTTATTATCGGTAAAAATAATCATAATACTCTATTCTGTGAGGTTTTTTCATTCATAATGTGTTTCTCCGTATTTAAATGATGATGTATTATTAATTGATTTATTTAAATGTGTTATATTGTTTTGATAATGTGAACATACTGAGAAGCGGTGAATATATAATTCTCCTTACTTTATTAATTAATGTTATATTAGGTTCATTGTTTCGTTTATTCATTTCAAATTGTTCAAGTAAATTTAATCTAAGACCCTTTCTTTCTATATGTGAGGGTTAAGGCTATGAATGGAATATATAGGAATGGAGTCTACGAATTAAACACAGAAACAATTAACACAATGTTAAACATGAATTTTCACAATCTCAACCCCTAGGGCTATGATTGGAAAAACATAGATCTATAGGATATATTTCCTTTTTTATCTTAGCCCTCAAGAAAAAAATATAACTACCGGTCGCCATTGCTTCACGCTTCACGTAATTTGTTTTGATAATGTGTAAATTATGCATGTGCTCATTGCTTGGATATTTACGCGTTCATTTTCAAACAGCTAAGGTATCCTTAGAAATCTAATCATGTTGCAAGACACGAAATGCTTCGGTATGCATGATTTTTTTACATGCAATTATATACAATCGTTTCCTAGATAACTGGTATTATCTATACTTTGCCTATCCGGGAAAAATCTATGTGTTTTTATACACGTTTGGTATACATTAACAGCGAAAAGCTATGCAATATTATACACGTACATAAATGTTAATTGGTGCAAGTTCTTCTATTTCTAGCGTGCTTGATTAATGATTACTTTCTGAGGTAGTCAGTACCGATTACAAAACAATGGTTTTAAATTGACTGTTTCGCAAGATGTATCGGTTCATTTATTGATATATCGTTTTTATTTCTCCTAAAATGTATAATTTACTATCTACAGAATGTAACAAAAAACTGGATTAAAACCAAAGATATCAACCCCTTCCTGCTTTAATTGTATGTTTTCCCCATTTTATTTTCTTTTTGTTTTTGTTTTCTTTTTCTTATTTAACTTTCCTCCAACATCCATGTATTAATATTAATGGGAAAATTGACACCCAAACTCTCGGAACTACTGGGAAATATAAGCCTAGTTGCAGCTAAAATGGGCTTTTTAGAAGGTGAACTTAAGACTTATCAACGTATCTCAGAGAACCAGCCGCTCCAGCCTCCGCCCCAGTCCCTGCCAAATACTACCAATCATGGGGTACAAATAGCTCAAATGTGCGAAGCAGCCGACGAGTTAGAGGAAAGAAAGGTGAGAGCAAACAATCTAATCGTTACAAATGTACCCGAAAGCACATTGGTGAATCAATTGGACCGAGTCAATCAGGACAAACTGGAAATAATAAAAATACTTACCAAAATCGACAACACGCTTGTCGAAAACTCTGTAAACGTTTTCCGTATTGGTGTGGTGAAACCAAATAAAATCAGACCACTGAAAGTTATACTCAACAATCCGTCGCAAGTCTTAAATATATTGCGTAGAAAAAACCTAACATTGTCAAACACTGAATATAAAATTTTTTCGGACCAAACTCCGTTGCAAAGGCAATATCTTTATGATCTTAGACAATCCCTGGCAAACCGTACCCTGGAAGGGGAAGTAGGACTGACAATAAAATTTATTAATAACAAACCATCGATAATAAAAAATGTCTCAAAAAACCTAATCCCATAAATGGATGCTGCCCAAGTAACCGAAAATGCCGGACCAAATGCCCTGAAAAAATAAAAATCTACTACCAAAATACAAGAGGACTTCGTACGAAACTACATGATCTTAAAACAGCAGCACCTTTACACAGACATGATATATTCATCCTTACTGAAAGTTGGCTCGTCCCAGAAATAAAGTCTCCAGAACTTGGTTTTACGAACCACAAGATATTTCGGTGCGACAGAAACTCAAAATCTAGTACCAAATCAAGAGGAGGCGGAGTTCTGATAGCAACTAAGGAAACTTTATCAGTAAAAAAACTAAACACAAAATAGCTCGCTGGAGCAATTATTTTTGCAAATTATTACCCCCATGGAAAAAATCATCATTGGAACTATATACATACCGCCAAACTCTGATATTCAAACATACAAGAAACACTGTGAAGACATTGAATTTCTCACTTCAAAACATCCTACATCTAAATTTATTATCGTCGGTGATTACAATCTTCCCAATTTGAAATGGAATTTTAGTGACAATGGCTATATTATAAATGAAAGTTGTAATGACCCAGCACGTGAAGTGATAGATACCATAAACTATTTGAATTTACATCAACATAATTTTGTGTACAATATATGTGACCGCCTTTTAGATCTAGCTCTCTCTAACTGCTCTAAACTGTCTATTGAAAAGTCAAACGATCCGCTCATAACGGTGGATAGTCATCATCCTCCCCTACACATTACAGTTAATATGTACATATACAAACCCACATTGAAACAAACAACACTCAACTTCAAAAACGCCGATTACATTTCTATTAATTACCAGTTCAGTAATACTGATTGGACTTTCTTGACTGATGATAGTAATATCGAACAAACCTTAGAAAAACTTTATCAAACATTTTCCAACAATATAAAATCTTATGTACCATCGTATTCACCAAAACACAGAACATATCCAATTTGGTTCTCCACGGACCTTATATTACTGCTCAAACAAAAAAACAGTTACACAAAATTTTTAAACTTACTCACCTAATCGATGACTACTCAAACTTTTCAGCAACAAGAAAAAAATGTAAAATACTATCCAAACTGTGCTATAAAGCACACACCACCTCCATTGAAAAAAATGCACTGGAGTCAAAAAACCTGTGGAATTTTGTAAAAAAATTAAACAATGAAAGCTCAGACTACCCCCCTACAATGCACTATGATGGAAAAATAGCTAATAGCACCATCGACATTGTTAATTTGTTTGCGGATCATTTCCAAAGCGTACACGAAGACGAAATATCTGAAAATAAAATACCATCATATACATATCATAACACGTTACATTTACAGAACTGCCACATTACACGGGAATCTTGCCTAAAAAAAATACTTTCCCTTGACCCCAACAAATCTGCAGGCCCAGATAACATTCCGCCAATATTTTTTAAACAATGCGCATCTACAATATCAAGTCCACTTACCATATTATTTAACAATTTACTTTCTTCTGGACATTTTCCAACTCGTTGGAAATCTAGTTATATTACCCCAATTTTCAAAAAAGGTGATGACACAGACATAAAAAACTATCGTCCCATATGTATACAATCAGCACTCCCAAAAATTTTGAATCCCTTGTTCTCGACTTAATTTATCCATCAATACTCAAAGTAATTGATAAAAAACAACACGGGTTCGTCAGTGGAAGATCAACTACTACTAATCTATTACTTTACCAAAACTATATTACGGAATCCTTCACGAATAAAAAACAAGTTGACAGTATCTATACAGACTTTTCAAAAGCTTTCGATAAAGTATCCCATAAATTATTACTTAGAAATTATATGCACTAGGACTGAGAGGCAACATGTTGGATTGGTTCTCAAGTTACTTATCTAACAGAATCTTGTTCGTCAAAATTAAGTCTTTAAAATCTAAGGTACTTAATGCAACTAGTGGTCTGCCGCAAGGAAGTCATCTCGGTCCCATTCTATTTCTAATATTCATTAATGACATAATAACCTGTTTCGACGATGTAGAAGTTCTACTTTTTGCCGATGATATTAAACTATACAAAGAAATATCCAATATTAGCGACTGCATAATCTTACAGTTAAACATCGATAAATTACATAATTGGTGTATTGCTAATAACTTATTTCTCAACGTTGATAAATGCAAGACACTGACATTTTGTCGAATCAAAACCCCGTTATCATTTAACTACGCTATAGATAACAAAATCTTGGAAAAAGTCAACGAAATTAGTGATCTCGGAGTTTTGTTTGATACACAATTAAATTTTGTAAATCACATACAACAAATAACTAATAAAGGTATGAAGACACTGGGATTTATAATTAGAACTATCAAAGACTTTGATTCGCTGGAAGTTATAAAAATCGTATATTTGTCATTAGTGCGCAGCATATTAGAATACAATTCAATAGTGTGGTCCCCATACTATATCATTCATATAAAAAATATTGAACGCGTGCAGCGCAAATTTTTACGTTTTATTAACTTCAAACTACACATACCAATACAACACATAAACTATACATTCTTGCTAAATACACTCAAAATACATACTTTAGAAAACAGAAGAAAAATAACAGACTTAACTTTTTATTTAAAATTATTTATTCCTTATTAGACTGTTGTGAACTCCTGCAACTAATCAATTTCAAAGTACCTCATCGACAAACTCGGCAAAATATGTTATTCTGTAACAATAATTCTGGGACAAACTACCAAATGCATGCACCCATTTCTCGTCTACATATACTTGGAAATAAATTCACCTCTGCTATAGATATATTTAATATAAGTTTACCCATATTTAAAAGATACCTGAACGATATTTTTATGTTGCAACAATTATAAGAGCATCGTATAAGAGCTATTGTTTAATTATTATGTTTTATATATATATATTATCTTTATACTCATCTACAATCCAAAAACTTGTTCCTCTTTTTTTTCTTTCTATGTCATAAATATGTTACACTTATATACCAACTATGCATCATGTTATTTTTTTTCTTTTAAGTTCTGTACACATAATCAAATAAATAAATGTTAAATATGTAAAAGCCCTTTTGGGCGTTAATGAATGAATAAATAAATACAAATATACTGCCAATAACTGATACCAGGTATAGCCACGCACTGGCCTTTCCAATTTAGGATTTTTTGCTTTATATACATTACTCGTAGGTTTATTTACATGTATATATAATTGAATATTAAAAAAAAAGGTTTTTAACCTTTGTACCTTGTTTGTGTGAATGTATGTATCAAAAAATAATGAATAAATAATAAAAAATAAATCTAAAATGAATGAATCGTATCCTGAATAGGCGAGACTATACGATTGATATGTACACAATATCTTATGAGTAACGTGTTCTGCTAGTACAGGATAATCTCATATAGGTGGTAGGCGCCAGTAATTTAGAGCTATAACGTTCATTCAAATCGTGTTTTAATATTCAACAATATTTTTAGTCACACATTAGCGAGCAGGAAGGCTGTTTTTTTCTGTAAAGATATATTCGTTGCGTATTGCCTGATATAACATAATAATATATAATTGACAGGTTTTAAATCACGTCAATATGCGTTAATGTGTAGGTATCTTGTTGAGTTAATTTAACATTTAATATCGAGTGACCTTTTACCATCGAGGTTAACATCATCATCGGGCCTTTTCGAGAAGTGTCATTTTCTGTTGAAAATTAAATTTTGCTAATCGCGAAGTCCTCCATACACATATTCTGCTGTAAACGCTTTAATTTCAACAGTGCTTTAGTTGATATTTTGATAATTTGAACATTGTGATGATACTTTACTGTAACCAACGAGGTTAAATAATAACCTAACTTTTTATACGTGAATTTATTTGTGATGTGGGCATGTGGGTAGTTACACTGTTATATTTAGATCTTTTATATTTTTTATCTCACAGGCTTGATTCGGACGTGCCAACTTTGTAGCTTTACATATTTAAAAAAATATCTATACACTCATTCGTATTCGGAATACAGTCAAAACACATACATGTTTCTTTTTTAAACCTTTTTAAGAACGCCAAATTAAAAAGAACCCCCTCTTCCCAAAAAACATTTCCTGATTCTTTCACTTTTTTCTTTAAAGACTTACTTCATCCCTTTGTCTCCCTTTCAAATTCTTTGAGGCGGACGCATACAACGTACAGTCGCTTGTCGTTAGCCATGGTGAAACGATGAGAAGTAGGATTGCTCGCTGCTTGCTGTCGGCCCCATCCCTCGCCATCCCCAACAAATGTTGAGGCCTTCACACCATTAAGTATCCACCATTCATATGGAAGTGTAAACAGAACCACATCGACTAGGCGAGACGGATACCAGAAATAGATACTGCACAGTATCTATTTCTGGAGTGCAGACTTTGTTTCGCGGTTTTATTCGATTCGTTTCATGAGTTCGTAAATAAAAAACCGCTGACCTTTTTTCTTGAACAGTCGTTCTGCACTGCAACCTCGCCACTCTGTGTGGGTATCATTATTATTCCATTTCTCCTTACTATGTTTTTTTTTTTTTTTTACCTTACGGCCACTTTCACAAATCAAACGTCAGGTATCGGGCGGACGCTCAGCTTTGATAGGATTGAAGTTTAAAAAAAATTGCTTCTATGTTTCAATTAAATGATTACGAATTATTTTGTCTAAATGAAAAATACACGTTGTAATACACCACTTTACTGAATTAATACATTGACAACCGACCGGCTTTCGCTTAGCTCAAGTTTCATTCAAATTATGAATGGTACCTTGGACACGGTCAATGGATACTCCTGACTCCATGGCAGTGCATCATTGACGTTAGAATTAATAGGCTTGCCCTAAGTTCGATTTCGACCGCTGGAAGCAAAGGTCACATGACAACCATTTTGGCACCAGCTTAGTTCATTGCCGTCCACGTTTGTTTCGCTTGATTTTGACTGTGGTAAGCAAATTACAAAACATTTATAAAAAGGTACAAACTAAATAGGCATCTACTCTAAAAAAATATTCGGCTTTTTGCTTAGTTGCAGTTTTACTTAAATTGGCGGTACGCCTAGCTCGCACCGCATTTCTTATTTTGGTTTCTTCCCCTTGCGTGTTAGGGCATCTCTGTATTATTTGCTCTGTGCGGTGCACTATCAAGCCGTTTGTGGCGGCCATATACCCAATCTCCCGCTTGAATCTACAGAAGGGCGAGAGGAAATAATTACACCCACTCAGACGTTCCTCACTTCCACACCCCTTCCTTACAAGGGGATGCTCCGAGGACCTCGATGGGCTTTAGTTAGTGGCTTTTCGATTCGGATGCATGCGTTCAACCGTAATGTGAATACCGGCCGGAGCCAGTGGGGCTATTGCGCCCCCAATTGGGAAGTGGAAAGTTCCTGGTTATTTGAATATACTTTTAGATACAACAAAATCCATTAAACAACTTTCAATTTCGAGTGGCGAAACGAAGCGTGGGATCAATCACCTTTGATTACACTTTTTGGTTTGCCATTATATACGTAACCATATTTAAAATTGTTATGAATTGTTTGAAGCCACCAATGACGAAATTGTGGATGGAAACACACATTTGATTGATTTATTTTTTGCTATTGTATACAGCTAATACTTTGTGGTTGTTCATTATAAAACTAAAATAAATTCACTTAGCATAATTTATTTGAGTATTTTTCCTACCGGTTTCGGAAACACCATTCTTCAGGGATAAGTATATACTAATCATTGACTTCAGAATTAATATGCTTGCTCTAATTACGATTTCGACGGTTGGAGGCAAAGATTACGTGACACCCATTTTGGCATCAGCTTTGGTTCCCTCTTGTCCACTTTTATTTCGACTGCGGTAAGCAAATTAAAAAAAAACCTTTATAAAAGGGGTCAAACTAAATATTCGTTTTTTTGAACAAGTCGAACCTTTTAACTTAGTTGCTGTTTTACTTGGCGGTACGCTTAGCTCGCCCCCCGCCCCTCATAATTGGTATCTTCCCCTTGCGTACTATGACATCTCTATGTATTATTTGCTCTGTGATATTGACTTAACATTATTACAAAATCATGGTCAATACATTAGGTTTTGGAGTGGGGGTGGAAAAGTGACTCCGGGGAGAATTTATTTTATTTTTAATATCTTAAATTTTTAACAAGAGGAGTGTCTGAGAGTGTTAACGTGAAAAAAAAATGCATCTCTTTCCCGTAATTAGAGCTTTCAACGACTAGTTGACGAAATAATTATTTACCAATTTTAAAAATGTATTTCGTAAAGCGTGTGCATACTCGACACATGTGAATGCTTTAATTGCATTTGTTGCACATGAGCATTCTTTCAGTAATCCTGAAGCGTACGACGAGCCTCGTTTTCAGCACTCGAATCCTAACCCCGTCGTCTGGAGTGAAGTGTGCGGTGCGGTGACGTACTTTCTGGTTACTACGAGTACTCCAGCGCAGGCAGTGGCGTGCATTGCTTTATGACCAAAGATAGGCTGTGTGTATTTTTTAACGGATTTTTTCCATTCAAGCTATCAATTTTTTTTTAAACTTAGATAAAATATTTAATTTATATGACAATATATACGTAACTGAAACCGTACGGGGTTATTAGGTGGTAGTGGGGAATTCTCAGAGAACACAATCAATTGATAAATTTATAGGAACGGGAATAGTTTAATAATGCGTGAATTTTATATAATAAGCAACAACTTTCTTCAAAAGATTTGTTAATTCATTTTTCCCTTCACAGATGGAGGCACCGCTAAACATATATTTTTAATGTTAGTCTTTAACTTAGCGGTAGTGTTGGAATTAAAAAAATTGTCAATTTATGAAAAGGGTAAATTCGTTATTTGGGGGATTGAATTGTATCCCTAATTTCAAAACCAACTTTTTTATCGTGCAATCTAATAACAGTGCAGTGTTACTATTTTACAGCTTTTAATGAAAGCGGTATGCGAAGACATGGCTTTGCGTAATTTAATGTATCCCTCAAAGAAACTGGTTTGAGGAAGTCAAGTCATGTTGCAACTAAATAGTACAAATTTGTCAAATGAAAACAATTTTGACATAAAAAATCACAAATTCATGTAAAAATGAATTTTGGTTTTGTTATTTTCACGGTTTGTTTTTCTGGTGGTAGGCACAGGTTTTCGGCCTTTATGGACTGCACGCCACTGAGCGCAGGGGTAGCGTATTACTATTTGTTTGCACCCTGTACGAACATTCGATTTACGAGTAGAACATTTTCAGGATATGTTTTAAATTTCAGCCTTCGTGTATTGCTCTCGCAATATGGTATTTTAACAACGATGGATACCGTTAAAAATGAGTGGAGTGGAATACCACCCAAAACACTGAAAATACCATATTAGCTGAGTTGACTCAAATAACAGACATTTAGGATGGTGTGTATTCGTGCATGTATATACACTTCCGGTAGTGATATCCTTGCCAAGCGTCACAGAGAAACAGCCCCTTTTGTTTTTAGAGAGAAAGGGACAAGTGTAGACTATAATTGACTTTTAATATCCGACAAGTTTTTATAATTGTTTGAAAAGTTTTACACTATTTTCTTTTTATTACATTAAAAATGAAATTTTCAATTTCACTGGAATTTTATTTTCTGAAGCCGAATAACAAGTTTGAAACATGCTGTATGCAAGCAATGCATCTGTGTGAGTATCTACTGAGTTCGTGTCAACTCTGGCTGTGTTACCTGTACGTTTGACGGGTGTAAACCCATTTTTATAGGTTCATCAAGTAATTCTGTATTTCCTAATATCCTACCATCCAGACTGACAGAATCGAAGCTATACATTATATGTACCTTCAGGTTGTATCAGGACGTACCCGACAAACTTTAACCATTGCACTACTGAAAACGTCATTGATATTTTATGAAATGAATATAATTATGTAGATGAATGGTACATTATAATATCTTGACAGCTGAACGTAATTAATGTTATCATTATTTTATTTATTATGACAGTTGAAACAAGGCGGGCTGTGACACGAATTATCGTGTGCATTTTTTAAATATTGGACTATCTGGGAGTTCGTTGCTGCAATGGCGGCTACTCACTGCTGGTTTATAAATTACTTGTTTCACAATCTTAAAAAAAAAATTAACGTGGATACCGCACACGAGTCTCAACTGCTCCCAACTTTCCGGAACCAGTGGGACTATGGCATAAACATGGACATGGCTAAAGTAATTTCAAGTAATCTTTTGATTCTGAATGGTGGTCCCCTACACTAGTAATCTACCAGTGGCGGTTAGTGATCTTTTTAATTTCTGCTCAACGTCGTACACGTGCGAACTCTGCATAATGTTTGGCCTCCTCGGATACTGCAGCGCTTCCAGTATGTTCACGGTGGGGTGAGTTTCCGGTTTTGCAGCCCTTATAAGATCCAGGGTGGCTGGAATGAGGGAAAGAATAAACAGCTCCGGGGATATCCATCGTAGAGGCCCGCCTCAGTCCAGCTTCCAGCATCGACGCATAGTGAAGAAAGATATTGGCCCTCACAATTTAAATGCCGCAGCACCTTAAAGGCTTTATTTTCATGTACTTAAAAAAAAATCTTTATGTTTTGTGCGTCATGTATCATTCACCTACTATTTATTTTTGTAAACCTATGTATGTAAAAGTTTTGTTTGGCCTGCGTGAGATTGATCTGACCTCCCCACACTTATTATTGCTCTGACCTCCCCACACTGGGGGTTCAATCAGAAGTTCAAGAGAAGATATTATGTTTCATAAAAATGTATTACTGTTGTTGTCCTTCCCCAATTCGTCGAATATAACATAATTTAATTTAACTAGCGACTTGAGACAAAAAGGCGTTTGTCGAAACTTTTTCACTTTGGAATATGACGTCTTATCTTAAAAATTTAATTTTTAATACGAAAACAAAGATATGTATTATAATCCGTTCATTTTTTTGATGGATCTACAACTGCCATTAAAACGGTTAGAGAAATGCAGGAACAAGAAAGTGAAAACGTGAAAAATATTTACTACTAACTATAGAAAGTAATGTAATAACATTTAACACCCTTATTGTGCAAAGTTCAGCCAGCCGTCAACGTGACCGATAGGGCCATCTCGGTAACACTCATCAAATTTCTGAGGTCACGTGTCATTAAACATTCCTTCTTATCGCTGCGCACTAACTTCGACATGGTTCAGCCTGGCTTATTTAATTTCACCGTCAGGGATTGTGATGTTTTTTTATGGAATATTTGCTTGGGATCGTGAGCCGCCCATATGTGCCGAATCCATACAGCACAGAACCTTCGGCTTGCTTTTCGACCGTAGTATTCTGTGACGCGGATTTTAAACTCGGAATTTTAACGGCACGCTGTTTATAATGTGCTTATATATTGTAATGCAAGTTAGTCTTATTTTCTCATTAATGGTAGTTCACTGCATAATCGTTCTTTATAGAAAACCACTTCCGCAATCTACCACTCTGGACATCGTAATGTTATGACGGTTTGTTCGACTCACCCCGTTCATGTTTGATATTAACCCTTACCACTCCATTATTTTTTAATATTTGTTGTCAGCCAACTCTAATTTAAATAATGTCAAAATATTAATTTATTGATAGGCAGTTACAAAAAGGTTATTTTGTTTGGAAGTTTTATTTACTATGTACTTTTGCTTTATTAAATTCGCTACCGGTTTTAAGAACGCTAGGGAATGACGCGGTTGTGTTGAAACCGGTAGCGAATTTAATAAATCAAAAATGGCAAAAGTAAATAGTAAACAAAACTTCCAAACAAAATGTCTAAAAATTGCTATATAGTGAATGCCTAAAAAATACAAGAAACAAAAAGGTTATTTTATAGTAAAACAAAAACGGAAAACATTCAAAATCTTATTAAAACATGAATTTAAATGTTTTTTTATCGAATAATCACAAAAAACAACGTCACGTGTCAAGTTTTGCGCGCGAAAATACACCGCGCGGGCAAATCTTATCCTGTCGGCCGCCAGCCGACAACTGAGTTGTAGCATACAAATAGTGATGTCGGCTGGCACCCGACAAATGAGTGGTAAGGGTTAATAAGAGCAATCACGAACATCCTTATTAAAAGAAGAAGAAGACGATCGGCTAACTGCGTAGATCTCTAGGAGGCTAACTTCAGTCTTCGTTCGTCAGCACCACAGCACAACAACCATTTCGAGGCAATCATGGACATTTAAAATAAAACCTTCATATCAGTATGTAATATTCCGGTTCTAGTTCGGTTGCTGACTTAAAATCGGTACACCCCTGTATATATTCTAATTTAATAAGAGTCTTAAATATTGTTAATATAACTTTCGTTGTATAATATAACATGTGTACAATAAAACTTTGCTTTATTGTATCATTCTTTTATTTTAATCAAAAGCTGGTAAAACGAACTCTTGCTATGTATTATCGTTAGCCCGATACGGTGTCTAATTAATTGATTATAATGCATCGAATCATTATCAAAGATGCGACTAAATATGTAAGGATCGTGACAAATTATCGATACTGGTTTTAACTGCGCCTGTGATAAGTAAAATTCGTTTGAATTCGTCGTAGAAAACGTGATTCAGCCTCTGCGCGTATTTGCTGAGTAAAATCATCGAAATCGACAGCACTACGCCCCATTTCAACAACAGTCACCTGTACTTTCTAAACCTGTCTTCAATGAAAATATGCCCAAGCAGCAATAATAATAAGTGTTCAAAAGAAGATTTAATAACTTTTACTTGCAATAAAAAAAATACCGAAAAGGTAATATAAACTTCATTTCATGGGACTAATCTATTCTATCTAATTTATTCGTTTGATTTGCGTCGATCTCTTCTTCGTGAATAGAGCACAGATTTTTTAATCCCAGCTGCCCGGAGCCAGTGAGACTATGGCATCCATCCCCTATTGGAGTGTGATGTGAGGCTGAAGGGAACGGATAGGGGAAGAGGAAGGTGTGAAAGTTTCTGGCTATTCAAATCTCGTCACCAAACACGACTGAAACTATTTAAAGCGACGTTTCGATTTGAATGGTGGTCTTTCACCAGGGCCATACTTGTGTCGATTTTCTCTAAAGTGCGTTTGTGCAGTGAACTCGCATAAAAAAGTTAATAATATACGACAAACTTGTATCATAATTTTACTACAATTTAAACAGCGCCATTCAAATTCCGTGCTAAAAACATCCGCCATTCGCATAGATAATACTACCCGAGAGCGAGTCCGAAACGAATCCCATATGTGCGTCATGAATTCAGCGAATATGGGATTTTCTGTCCTAAGGGATAGTTCATATAAAACATACTAGTGGCGCTACAAACCTTGGGAATCTACTAGCAACCCGTGGGATTTGTTAACACCATATTTGTGCGGAAAAGTATTTTGCAAGAATCATTAAATATTTTTCTGTGATTGTCGTGTTTTAAATTGTTATTAAAATAAGTTAATTATTGAAAATGTTACTTTTTCATATAAAAAAAAAACTGTTTTTTGTAAACTTCGATAATAAACTATTATTCATTAGTCACAGACGCTTTAATTAAACACCGAATTGTTTCTCGTTGCTAGGTCGCCAATCTCTGGTGCAGTGATATGATAAAATTCCTTTAGAATTTTTCCATATAGATGAAGGTTTTTTTTTCTCATTTTTTAAATCTCCGGTTGAACTCCCAGTGAGATAGGCCACGGACTGCCGTGCGTAAGTAGCATACTTATTAGTGTTAAGCCTCCGCATTCAGAAATTCTATGTACCTACGTATTACATACTTCCCTTGAACACTTGAAGTTTTATGCACCTAAAAAAATATATGTTATTTTTTTAAATAATCTCTTCAGATTTCTAGTTGAAAAAGTAATTGTATGGAAGAGTCCCTCCGTAGAAAATATCGTAGAGTATGCTCCGAAAAATATAAATAACACGTGTGGTACTGTTACTTAACATGTTAGAGGTATGAAAAAAAATCTTAGCGTTTCTTTAGATGCTACTTAAGTCAGTAAGTACTTTTGTGATTTTTTTCTCTATTATAAATATGTCATGTTAATCAATATTTTGAAAACTATCGCTATCGCCCTATGCGTCTTTTTTATTAGCGCGCTCCCTCTCTCTTCTTTTTTCAAACAATATTAAGTTTCCGGTCGAAGGGTATTGCAAGAACATTAATTGTAATTTATAAAATAAAACAATAACTTTGTTTTACATCACTTTTATTTATACTTTAGCCGACCGGGTTTCGCTACTACCGTAGCTTCTTCAGGGCAGTATACAACTAAACTATGAACTAAGATGCACATGTGTTATGGAATGATACAAACAGGCTAGTGAAGGGCCAAGGGTGGGAGATCAGCAGGTACCTGCTGATCGGGAAGGGAATGTACTTTGTTTATTGGGAATAATTTAAAGATTGGACTTTTATTTAAATTTATTTGATTATTTATTAGTCTACTATTAGTGTTTTTTGCTTTCCTTATTTCTAATGCTTCTAGGTTATCTAATCGAATGCCGGTTACATTTTTATGCAGTAAACTAGTGCCTGTATTTTATCGAATGTGTGGTCTGTTTCTAAGAGATGGTTAGCAAATTCGGAGAAACCATTATTATTTAGACATCTTAAGTGTTCTTTTACACGGATATTAACATTACGCGACGTTTTGCCTACATAGAACGCCGGGCAATCATTACATTGAAGTGAATAAATGCCTGAGTGGCCTAAACTGTCTTCTTTATCTTTTCCGTTAATTAAAAATTTTTAGAAACAGACCACACATTCGATAAAAATACAGGCACTAGTTTACTGCATAAAAATGTAACCGACATTCGATTAGATAACCTAGAAGCATTAGAAATAAGGAAAGCAAAAAACACTAATAGTAGACTAATAAATAATCAAATAAATTTAAATAAAAGTCCAATCTTTAAATTATTCCCAATAAACAAAGTACATTCCCTTCCCGATCAGCAGGTACCTGATGATCTCCCACCCTTGGCCCTTCACTAGCCTGTTTGTATCATTCCATAACACATGTGCATCTTAGTTCATAGTTTAGTTGTATACTGCCCTGAAGAAGCTACGGTAGTAGCGAAACCCGGTCGGCTAAAGTATAAATAAAAGTGATGTAAAACAAAGTTATTGTTTCATTTTATAAATTATAATGTCACATCACCAAGTTACCGCTTCATATGAAAATATAAAAAAAAAAAAAAAAAACATTAATTGTGTTTAAAATTAAAAAGGCTGATGAGTAAGTAACTTACCTGAGCTATTGCGCACAAAACACGGCTATTGTTGGCCGAACTCCGGTAAAACCTTGATAAGCTCCGCCCTAACGATAAGATCTGTATTGTTAACTAGTCTGGTTTTTTCTCTCTCATTATCTGTCTTCCGATTTTCTATTATACCCGTGTAAACATGGACGATTTTATGTCTAAAGGACGAGGCCCGAGAAAGCTAGCATTACTGCAAGGTGCCAGACGTTAAAAATATTCTCGTGCCTCTGCGGATCTTTTCTTCTGAATGAATGTTAAAGAAGCCCCGTTAATGAGGAATGAATTCTTTAGGCCTCGTCCAGGGGTATCCAGATGAAAACACACACACGCACGATTTCGCTATGGTTGTGTCAGTGCAATAGATAAATTAAGGGGGAGAAGGATGTTGGAGAGGGATTCTTTATTAATTATAAATAATGTTAATATTATTACACAATACGACAAACACGATTATGTTTTTGAAGAGAATTTTTTTAATACATATTTTTAAAATTTACATAATCAAATCAGAAATGTGACTTTCTGACCGTCCTACGCGTATGTTTTACAAAATATTAAAAATTGGAAAATATTTTTTAAATGTGGAGAAAAATTATTGCATTTTACAAAAGTTTTGGTATCTGCATTTTAAAATATATTAAAGTTGAGTTTATGACAAAAATTAAATTACACCCCATTATTTCTTTTAAATATTTCTTCTCGGAATTTTAAAGGACACCCTTCCAAATGTTTGTTGAGGTTGTTCACATTTTTAAATATTTTGTAAAAACGTAGGACGGTCAGAAAAAATCATTATTAAAAAATTATTGCACTTTACAAAAGTTTTGATATTTGCATTTAAAAATACATTAAAAGTTGCGTTTATGAAAAAAATAAAATACACCCCATTCTTTCTTTTAAATATTTCTTCTCGGCATTTTAAAGGTACCCTTCAAAATGTTTGTTGAGGATGTTAAAATATTTTGTAAAACATACGTAGAAAAAGATCATTATTTCAAGGCTTCGAGAAAATTTTCCTTTTTTTGATACCCCTTTTAGCACACATTCAAAATTTGCTGTGAATTTTAGTTTTGAATCCAATTATTTATCGAATTCTTAGAATCCAATTATTTATAGTCTTCTGTCTATTTTTGCTCCTTGCGCATTGCAGAATCGACCGTGAATATACCTACTCCCAAATCGAAACTAATTTCGTAAACTTATTACCGCATACTATCTCCGTAATCTCATAGTATGTTTTTTGCTATTAACTGTATTCATAATTATTAGATAATCTCACAAATAAGTTTTTTGCCAATAATAAGCATGGCCTGCTTGTCCGCCGAAACGTGAGAAATAAATTCTTCGTGCCAATGAATTGGTTAATGATATTGTCTACCTTTCGAGCGAAAATCTGATAAAACATTTACACACAGGCCTATTACATATAAAACTTATTTTTGGATTTGAGTCCAAAATACTAATTTAAACCTAATGATTTTGATTTTCATCAAAAGGCATAGTACGAATTAAATGTAATAATTTATTGTTTAATTAGAAAAATAAAGGCGATTAAAGAAATCAAATTTAGGGCATTTAAAAAGCAACTTTAGGAATTATTTTGAGGCTAATGGTTATTTATTTAAATATTTCTGAATTTATTTTTTATTTTTAGTATATTTCTTTTTCCTTGTACATTGTTTTACAAATATTAAATAGGTACTTGTAATTTCTCTTACGTATTAAATATAACATGTTTGTAATTGTATTAGAAATTGAATAAAAACATTATTATTATTATTATTAAAAAAAAAAGTTTTAGCCAGTTTACTACGAAAATACGAGTATAATGTAATATAAAATAAATGAAACGAATTGGCGGATATACACGCGGAATATGAACTGGAATAAATTGTTAATGCAGACTTTAAGCTCAAGTCCTCCAAAAAACTTGCAAAAAATAAACAAAAAATACAATATATTATTGTAAAACTAACATCTACAGCTTTAAACTTACAATAAAAAATTATTCCATTTCACATTCCGTTTATACACCGCCAACAAACAATTCACCTCAATATTAAAAATCATTACGTGCTAAAAGTGTTTTATCTAACATATTTAAATTGTCTCCATCTGTGCGCGTATCACTTTTCATTTACCCCTAACGTAAAAATTAAATATGAGTACCACTATTTTCATAATTTTTTTCAAGAATAAAAACAAAATAGTAGATTGATCTACTCCGGTGGCTGTCCAGGTGTCCAGGCTCGCTACGCCTGTGTTCCAAATAGATTTCTTTGACTGAAGTTATGATTGTTTTTGCGATGGCGTTATTTACCGTACTTGAGATTAAAATGATAGTACCTACTTTAACTTTGTATCCTGTTTGTTTCAGACATGCTCGTGCGCAGACCTGGTGATCGAGATACCCGGCAACCTGGGCCAGGAGGGCTCGTACTACCGCCTCGACTACCACCCCCCGCGCGGTCACCCCCCGCCCAACACCACCATCGCCTCCAAGGACATCGGGGACGTCATACAGTTCTCCCAGGGGCTGCCCGGAACTAAGTACGACTTCTGGCTATACTACTCGAATGCCACTGTCAGTGAGCATCCGACGTGGTCTGCTTCCATAACAACAGGTAATATTAATATGATTTTCTTCTTTGTCTATCGTCTTGTCTTAGTCTTCATATGCTCATGGTTCAGAGTCGCGTGGTTTGGCTATAATAGAGTCAATCAACAATCGAGCCTGGTTTCGATACTCATAGGGGGTAATAACGTTTTTACTTTACACTCGACTCTTATTTAGTTTTAAATTTACATAAAATATCAAATCTTACCAATGTCTCTTGCATCCTTATCTTCGTTTTCTAGCATTAAGTACATCTATGATTTTTATTATGGGATGGGATGGGACTATGGGATATGTAGGATCTCATTAATCTCCCCACATCCTGGAATAAACGATTATTATTATTTATGTTTAATTTATTATTATTATTTATGTTTAATTTATTATTATTATTTATGTTTAATTTATTATTATTATTTTGTTTAATTTATTATTATTATTTATGTTTAATTTATTATTATTATTTATGTTTAATTTATTATTATTATTTATGTTTAATTTATTATTATTATTTATGTTTAATTTATTATTATTATTTATGTTTAATTTATTATTATTATTTATGTTTAATTTATTATTATTATTTATGTTTAATTTATTATTATTATTTATTTTATATAACGGGTGCTTGTCATTCAAAACCTTATAATAAATTAAATTTATAGTTAAGGTCTATATAAAATTAAAATATATGTAACAAACTAAAATCTTTAAAACATAAATATTTCACAATAATCTTGCTCAATAATATTTCTACTTATATGTACAAAAAAATACATAAAAACAAATAACTACAATAAATCGTACATAAAATTATATTTCCTAATTATCCAATACAGATATTTTCTTTCGGCTAGCCGAGTCTTCTGTATATTTATTAACTGTTTTATTTGAATACAATTTTTAATTTCAGCAGGTAACATATTGAAACAGCTAGGAATCATGTAATCGATCGTTCTTTGTTGTTTGCACGCTTAGGAACCATTAATCCTTCATTAAAATTGAGATGAGTGTCGTAAGTGTGCTCTAATCTATTTGTATAATATATAGGGTTATTAATATGCTGAAATATAATTTTTACCACGGAATTGCTCTTACTGAAAGAATTTTAAGTCTGATAAAAGAATATTATGCCTTTGTTCGTATAATCTTTTATGAGCTTATAATTTAAACAATGAATTTTGCACTGATTGAACATGATTGATTGATTGGTTTTACAGGAAAGTCCCCAGGCTTTATAACATATTCAGTTAATGATAAATAAATTATTTGAAGTGTATAAATTGGAACAAAGAACTTTAATTGGTATAATCTACTAACAATTGCTCTTAGTCGTACACAAACTTTATTTCTTTGTATATCCCGCTTGAAAAAACAATCAATAATAACACCTAAATAAACATATTCTTTCACATGGTACACAATGCAGGGATGCCATCGTGTAAACAATCCGAAGTGTGTGTTTTTATTATACCTTCTGCTTGGGGGATCTTATATGCAACAATTTAGTCTTTTTCGCATTTATAATTAATTCAGAGTCAGTCATATACGACTATTTCAAAAGTTCAGTGTAGTATTTTTATAAAATGTCCATACATGTTTGCAAATCACTTCTAGAAATATATTTATAAGTGCATGACGCAGAAACAATGAAGAAGAAAAAAGTTTTGAAGTTGCAGATACAAAATTATTTAAATACTAATAATCTGATAACGATATAGTGATTTATTAATACTGTTTTAATCTTTTTCCACTTTTTTTATATTTGAACCGACCGGTTTCAATCTGTCACGGCCATCTTCAGATCTTAAACTATGGTATAAATACAATTTTTGGCTCCTAAATCCGTTATAATATTATCATCTGTTCCAGTGTATAAAATATATATTTCTCAAAGTCTAACAGAGTGCAAATAACAATTTAAAATAGGCAGTGTCTAGTACCTACTATTAAATTCATAGTAATTCACCATAATTCATCGTCATTTACCGTAATTCACGGTGAATCACTCACCGTATGTCACCGTAATTGGACCGTATATCCGACGAAATTATCAATTAACGATAATTCACCGTAATTCACCGTAAATCAACGTAACTGACCTAATTCAACGTAATTTACCGTACTTCACCGCAATTAAACGTATTTGACCGTAATTGACCGTACTTCACCGTAATTCACCATAATTCACCGTAATTGACCGTAATTGACCGTAATTCAACGAAGTTCACCGTCATTCACAGAAATTCACAGTAAATTACCGTAAATCAGCAGAATTTTGCGTATGTCACCGTAATTGGACTTTATATACGACGAAATTTTCAATTAACGTTAATTCACCGTAAATCAACGTAACTGACCAAATTCAACGTAATTCACCGTAAATCACTAATTCACAGTAATTCACCGTAATTAAACGTATTTGACCGTAATTGACCGTAATTACCGTACTTCACCGTAATTCACCATAATTCACCGTAATTGACCGTAATTGAACCTAATTCACAGTAATTCACCGTAATTCACAATAATTCACTGTAATTCACCGTCATTTACCGTAATTCACAGTGAATCACTCACCGTACTTCACCGTAATTAACCGTATTTGACCGTAATTGACCGTACTTCACCGTAATTCACCATAATTGACCGTAATTCAACGAAGTTCACCGTAATTGACCGTAAATCACAAATTTTCATAGTAATTCACCGTAATTCACCGTAATTCACCGTAATTCACCGTAATTCACCGTAATTCAACATAATTCACCGTAATTCACAGTGAATCACCGTACTTCACCGTTATTCACAGTGAATCACCTTACTTCACCGTAATTAACCGTATTTGACCGTAATTGACCGTACTTCACCGTAATTCACCGTAATTCACCGTAATTCACCGTAATTCACCGTAATTCACCGTAATTCACCGTAATTCCCGTAATTCACCGTAATTCCCCGTAAATCACCCTTATTTACAGTAGTTCACCGTAATTCACCGTAATTCACCACAATTCACCGTCATTTACCGTAATTGACCGAACTTCACCGTACTTCATCGTAATTCACCGTAAATCACCATAATTCACTGTAATTCACCGTAATTCACAGTGAATCACTCACCGTACTTCACCGTAATTAACCGTATTTGACCGTAATTGACCGTACTTCACCGTAATTCACCATAATTGACCGTAATTCAACGAAGTTCACCGTAATTGACCGTAAATCACAAATTTTCATAGTAATTCACCGTAATTCACCGTAATTCACCGTAATTCAACATAATTCACCGTAATTCACAGTGAATCACCGTACTTCACCGTTATTCACAGTGAATCACCTTACTTCACCGTAATTAACCGTATTTGACCGTAATTGACCGTACTTCACCGTAATTCACCGTAATTCACCGTAATTCACCGTAATTCACCGTAATTCACCGTAATTCACCGTAATTCCCGTAATTCACCGTAATTCCCCGTAAATCACCCTTATTTACAGTAGTTCACCGTAATTCACCGTAATTCACCACAATTCACCGTCATTTACCGTAATTGACCGAACTTCACCGTACTTCATCGTAATTCACCGTAAATCACCATAATTCACTGTAATTCACCGTAATTCACAGTGAATCACTCACCGTACTTCACCGTAATTAACCGTATTTGACCGTAATTGACCGTACTTCACCGTAATTCACCATAATTGACCGTAATTCAACGAAGTTCACCGTAATTGACCGTAAATCACAAATTTTCATAGTAATTCACCGTAATTCACCGTAATTCACCGTAATTCAACATAATTCACCGTAATTCACAGTGAATCACCGTACTTCACCGTTATTCACAGTGAATCACCTTACTTCACCGTAATTAACCGTATTTGACCGTAATTGACCGTACTTCACCGTAATTCACCGTAATTCACCGTAATTCACCGTAATTCACCGTAATTCACCGTAATTCACCGTAATTCCCGTAATTCACCGTAATTCCCCGTAAATCACCCTTATTTACAGTAGTTCACCGTAATTCACCGTAATTCACCACAATTCACCGTCATTTACCGTAATTGACCGAACTTCACCGTACTTCATCGTAATTCACCGTAAATCACCATAATTCACTGTAATTCACCGTAATTCACAGTAAATCACCGTATTTCACCGCAAAACAACAGAATTTTGCATGTCACCGTAATTGACCGCTAATCCGCCGGATTTTCAATTTTTAACGTTAATTCACCGTAAATCACCATAATTCACAGTTATTCACCGTAATTTACAGTGAACCACCGTAATTCACCGTAATACACCGTAATTAAACGTATTTGACCGTAATTGACCGTACTTCACCGTAATTCACCATAATTCACCGTAATTGACCGTAAATGACCGTAATTAACCGTAATTGACCGTAATTCAACGAAGTTCACCGTAATTCACAGAAATTCACAGTAAATTACCGTAAATCAGCAGAATTTTGCGATTGTCACCGTAATTGGACCGTATATCCAACGAAATTTTCAATTAACGTTAATTCACCGTAAATCAACGTAACTGACCTAATTCAACGTAATTCACCGTAAATCACCATAATTCACAGTAATTCACCGTAATTCACAATAAATCACCGTAATTCACCATACTTCACCGTAATTCAACATAATTCAAAGTAATTGACGGTAATATACGCAGAATTTTCAATTATTAACGTTAATTCACCGTAAATCACCGATAATCACCATAATTGACCGTAATTCACCGTAAATCACCCTTATTTACAGTAGTTCACCGTATTTCACTGTATTTCACCGTAATTCACCGTAATTCACCGTAATTCACCACAATTCACCATCATTCACCGTCATTTACCTTAATTAACAGTGAATCACTCACCGTACTTCACCGTAATTAATTGTATTTTTACCGTAATTGACCGTACTTCACCGTAATTCACCATAATTGACCGTAATTCAACGAAGTTCACTGTAATTGACCGTAAATCACTATAATTTATAGTAATTCACCGTAAATCACCCTTATTTACAGTAGTTCACCGTAATTAACCGTAATTCACCGTAATTCACCGTAATTCACCGTAATTCACCGTAATTCACCGTAATTCACCGTAATTCACCGTCATTTACCATAATTCACAGTGAATCACTCACCGTACTTCACCGTAATTAACCGTATTTGACCGTAATTGACCGTAATTGACCGTACTTCACCGTTATTCACCATATTTGACCAGTAATTCACAGTAATTCTCCGTAATTCACCGTAATTCACAATAAATCACCGTAATTCACCGTACTTCACCGTAATTCAACATAATTCACAGTAATTGACCGTATATAATTATAATATAAGATTTTTTAACGTTAATTCACCGTAATTTACCGATAATCACCATAATTGACCGTAATTCACCGTAAATCACCCTTATTTACAGTAATTCACCGTATTTCACCGTAATTGACTGTATTTGACGGTAATTGACCGTACTTCACCATAATTGACCTTAATTCAACGAAGTTCACTGTAATTCTCCCTAATTGACCTTAAATCACCATAATTCATAGTAATTCATAGTAATTCACCGTAATTCACCGTAATTCACCATAATTCACCGTAATTCACAGTGAATCACCGCACTTCACCGTAATTAACCGTATTTGACCTATTTGACCGTACTTCACCGTAATTCACTATAATTGACCGTAATTCAACGAAGTTCACCGTAATTGACCGTAATTCACCGTAATTCAACTAAGTTCACCGTAATTCACCGTAGTTCACAGAAATTCACAGTAAATCACCGTAAATCAGCAGAATTTTGCGTATGTTACCGTATATCCGCAGAATTTCCAATTAACGTTAATTACCGTAATTCACCGTAATTCACCGTAATTCACCGTAATTCACCGTAATTCACCGTAATTCACCGTAATTCACCGTAATTCACCGTAATTCACCGTAATTCACCGTAAATCAGCAGGATTTTGCATATGTCACCGTAATTGACCGTATATCCGCAGAATTTTCAGTTTTTAACGTTAATTCACCGTAATTCACCGTAAATCACTATATTTCACAGTAATTTCATGCTCTTTTTAATTGCACTTTTTAAAATACCGACAGCCACAACACGGGCATGTGCATAGTCTGGTGGTCGCAAAACACAAAAACACATGTAAGGTTAAACGAAACCCGATACGCGCTCACAGATGGCGCTAATTTTATTATTTTAGAGAAAAAAAAACACTTTTAGCATGTAATGCTTTTAAATATTGAAATGAATTTTGTGCTGGATGGAATTCCATTTCATATTCCGTATGCAAAAACGACTTTAATGCTTGTGGGCATAATGCACTGAATAACATACATATTTCGAGTCGGGTGGTTGTTTTTATAACGATTAGACATTTGTTTGCGAGACGTATTTTTGACAGTTTGGCTTGAATAACTGAAGCCGAGATATCGAAACATTATAAATCCTTCGATTACCTATTTAATACATTATTTAAATAAAATAAAAAAAATAATACAGAAAATAACATACATACTTCACCGACGTGTTCTAAAACTGTGAACGAAAATAGTGAATTATGTGGTTGTATAATTGAATCATTAATGTGAAAAGGTTTGTGTCTCGGCTATTAACGGAAAATAGATATTCTGGATACTGGAAAATTGACTCTCATTTCGAACATGACATCAAGAAATAAATAAGAAGGAGCGTCAAAATTAGTTTAATTAAATGAAAACTCAGGTACCTACTCGTACGTCGTGGATTTTTTTTGTTATACGACATTTAAGTAATTTTGGGTCTGTAGTGTTGCGGAGCGTAAATGATTTATATAGCTAAATGGACAAACTATTTTTGTCAGTAATTGCCTTTTGTTCATGGGTTAGTTTATAGATATGTATATTAAATTTGATAGCCTATGCCCAGCATCTCTTCTAGAAAAAGTCACCGACCGCTACTGGTGAGTACCTACAGGACGAATACTTTTTTTCCATTGGTACCCCGATTACCTAATTTCTTATGGTTCTAAGATGATGTTTTCGAAATCATAATTGGTCAACCGTCACAAACTTCTCCAACTGTCTAATTTTGGAAATACCCAGCTGATTTTTTTTGTCATATTTATTTTTGTTAATTTATTATTATTATTTGTTTTTACAGTAACTCCCCGAGGGAAGTAATTACCCTCAGGGATTAAGTCATCTTTACGGATGCTATTCTATATTTTAACATAACACAGGATGTACTATTCATCCCTCAGGCCACTGTAGCATAAGTGCTAAATATGTTATTTTACTATTTTTTTTTTTGTATTCTATTTCTACATCTTTTAATTTTTTTATTATTTTTTAAATGTATTCTTTTTATATGGCAGACAGAGTATTGCACTCACCGCTTTGTTCTGCCGAATTAACGACTATTATTATTATTGCCAATAGATAAATTATCAATATTAGGAGTGAATAGTAAACCTATAATAGAGGTATCATAATGTGTTTATAAACTCGGCATTGTTCCCTTAATTATACCCATGCAACAGTTATTGACGTCATAACAGTTGACACCTTACCCTTATCTTTAGGATTTCCATTAAAACAAATGTAATCTGTATAGTGCTCTTGATGCCATTTTTAGTAGTAATGGTGGTATCTAATTTATTCAACGATTATTGTGAATTAATTGATAATCCCTGTCCACACGCCGCGCTCCCAGCATTCGAGACAGTTCCCAATCAACTTTTTTAAATATTTTAATCATTCAAAAGGGCAAACGAAATCAACTGTGACCGTAATAAAATTTCGGGCCTTTTCATTAATGTTCAACTATTGCCTGATGCTTGCTCGCATTTGTCCAGGTCATGCGTCGCACACCTCTCAGAGTCAGGACGGAGCTATTGGATTACGAAATGTTTTTTGCCCTTGAAAACCCAAACCAATTTTACGGATCCATTATAATAATAAGCGTAGTTTAGTAATATATTTTCCTATGATTTTGATTAATTCTTAGTTTATTCCGTTTTTCTTATTTGTTTGTATAGTCTTCTCTATATATAAAAAATTATTGATTGTCTGTCTGTCTTCGATTTTCTCGAAAATTACTCGATCGAAAATATCAGTTTGTACTTATTAGTGACGGAAAGGCTTATTAGAATGAAATCCAACATGTAAAACTGTTGCTATAACTTTTTCAAATGAGTATGAAAAGCATTAAACCCGTCATGTTCTATTGAGATTAGCCCATAGGTATACCACTCTGGTTAGACACAGATTACAAATTCAAAAGAAGTTTTGTTTGGGCAGAATATTTTGAATATGGAAAACACAGGTATTTATTTAGATGTGTTTTGAAAAAATAAATGTTTGGAATGATTTAAAAATTATTGAATTCAAATTGTCAAATGATTATTTGTTTGTTTAGAGAGAGTCATAGTCGTCACAAGGCATTACTTTCGCTGTCAAATCAATTATGGCACCCAAACGACTAGAAAGAATTATATTCATAACTTTATTAAGAAAAAAATCCTGAGCAAGGCCAGGTACACATCAGCTGGTTTTGAATAAGAATAAAAACTAGTAATCTATCTACTTTCTCTTTGCCTAAACGTTGAATATTAGAAGTCTTAAGGGAGAGGGAAGTCGGAGAGGGGTTATTCATTTACAATAAAAAACACATAAATTTGTTGTAGACCACTTTTATTTTATCAAAACTCTACCGGTTTCGGAAGCACCCTTCCTTCATCAGGAGAATATTAAAACTAACTTATGATATAAAATATTGACAAGACATATAAATTATTTCGAATTAATAAATAATCCCTCTCCCCCTTAAATACGGCGTTTATTATTATTTTTAATGTTTATTGTTTTACGACAGATTATACTCTAATAAGAGTTTATTTAAAGATTAATTAAATATATCTACTGTTTTAGAAATTTCATTCAATAGCACCATTCCTCTTGTCATGCTGTAGTAGAACATCTGTTCTGGTGTGGTGACGACTACGGCTGAAGTTTTTAGGCACGTATAAGCCATCAATAATCTTATGCACTGTATTAAAACTAAGTATGTACTATTTAATCATTGAAGAAAATAACATTAACATAACCTAAATGACACGTGAAACCGGAAAAACAACAGAAAATAAAAATTATTTCTAATTTTGAAACTGTCAATTCATGGTGGAATTCAATATTAAAATGATTTTTTTATTTATCAAAAAACCTTTGTATCTTTTTTTCCACTTATTTATATCACAGTCGCACCTGGGTTCGAGTCCCAGATGCGACTGAAATCTTTTTATTTTCTGAAATGATTTTTTTTTTGAATTAAAAAACCTTTGTATTTTTTTTCCACTTATTTAATGATTAAATATCACAATGAGGTTAATTATTTTAAGAACTTTGTAATCATCATAAAGATAGCTGCTAATAATATGGGATTAAAAAATCGAAAATAATATTGACAAATCTTGAATTTGAGATATGATATCGATGAAGATGGCATAAATTGAACTGGTAACATTAGCTAAGTTGGTAAAGCGGTTGCCCCAGAAAGGCAGAAGTCCTGGGTTCGGGTCCCAGATGCGACTTAAATCTTTTTATTTTCTGTTGTATTTTCCGGTTTCATGTTTCATTTAGGTTATGTTAATATTATTTTCCTAAATGATTAAATATTAAAATGAGGTTTTTATATCTCAATAAAAATAATTAATAATAAAAAATTAAGTATTTACTAGTATGCCCCAATGCATATAATCATTAATGTGTGTTGTTTGGGTAACTCTAATTTCGAGAATTATCCAAAAAAAACCCTTTTGAATCCCTCTTACTGTTATAATGGGTTTGTATTTATATTTTCAAAATATTGGTATTCACTTTGTGGCGCCATTATTAATAAATTACTTAAAAATTGCTTTGTAATCAGTAAAATATAATTATTAATCATTTTTTTAAATAGCTATCTCTTTAATATCTTTTCTAATTATTATTAATAATAAAAATAATTTATTTTTTAATTTCTAATGTAAATTTGTTATTCGATATTTTATAATAATTTTTATTAACATTTTTGATTAATTACTTTGATCAATTTTTGTTTATGTTTATCATTTGTCTATACTTGACATTCTTATTTTTTAGTATTCTGTATATTCCCGATGAGGAAAGCTTCGCTTTCAAAACATTTGATATGCGTATATTAATGAAGTGGTGATTACAAAGTAATTTTTAATTAATTTATTGGCTTTAAATTTATTTAGTGCTTTGTTCCAAAGCTATCCTTATTGCTTATCGTAAACGATGTCTGTATTGTCTATCGCTATTCTTCACAATCCAATATAGGAGTACAGTGGCGTGCATTGCTCTATATCCAAAAGTAAGCTGTCCGTAAGGCGAATGAGAAGTGGGAGGGGATTGTCTAGCGGAGCTATCACTTTAGAAATATTATAAATATACACTGACTATCCATGCTATGTATTAGTTGCGTGCATTGCTCTATATCCAAAGGTAGGCTGTGTGTAGTTTTTCAAGTTTGGAAATGAATTGTGCATTGAAAATGACCAGCTAACTAACTTTTTTCCACTTATTTATATCACAGTCGCATCTGGGTTCGAGTCCCAGATGCGACTGAAATCTTTTTATTTTCTTTTGTTTTTTCCTGTTTCATGACTAGCTAACTAACTAACCATCATGTCGTTTCTTCGCAGACGTCGGCAGAGGGCGAACGCAAAACATCTCGATCTTGGCATACACTTCTTGCTTCATTCACATTCATACATCGTCTCATACATTCTTTTCTATTATTCTGACTTTTGCCATAGCCCGATGAGTATTTGGTTCTCTTGATCGTGGCATGTCTTCCTCGGCTTCTTCCATTCACAATCGCGTCATATATTCTCCTTACACTCCTTTCTTCATTCATTCGTTCTAACATGCCCAAACCATCTAAGCGTTCCTTTCTTAATCTTAGTTATTACGCTTACATCAGCCTTGCATTCTTTGCCAACGTCAACATTTTTTACACTATCATACAATGGTTTTACCACACTTGACTTGAGATCTGACTTGAAAATTATCATTTTATTATCATATTCCGATCATCGTGGCAAATTGAATAAATGATCGTTTAATCATAAATTTGTTTTTTAAAACCTTTTAATTAATTTTTTAGCTTAGGAACAGCTTTTCAGCCATTGTGGAGTGCACGCCACTGGGATTATATAATAGGAACAGTCTACAGAGTATGGTCTGTCCGGTATGATCACATCGGTATCTTTATACCTATCATAATTCCTAACATTGTTTATAACCATCATTAGCAATCCGATACTGCGGTGTATAATCTACGCAATGTATTTATTATTCGGGTGCTCTGATGTGGATAGTACCTAGTACCTACCGGTGGTTAGTTCAGGCTCGGAAAAGTACAATATTGTCGCATCAAAAGATAACAAACCATAATGATAAATTTACCGCAAAAGTGTTGAATTTGTTTACCATAGATAAACACAGATAATACTTTATTTTATGGTTTAATATTCTGTTTATCCTAGTGGTGGCATAATGGAGATATCCATTTCGAATGGATCTGTTATTTCAACAATCGATTCTGATAATGATTCACATTCGTTTGATAATTTTAGATCCCTCACTATAAATAAACGATTTATTAATTTGAAACCCAATTATTTTGTGTAAAAAGGAACTTTTTTATGAATTTTAGGAATTTTTTTTATTTTTAAAGTTCATTTTCATAGCATTATATATTTTTTTTTAATTTTCACAGCCCGTTAAAACGCACGAAATCTGAGGTTTGTTGGGTGTGACGTCACTGGGCCGTCGATTTTGCCATAAGATAAATTCACTACTCGATTTTGTATGCAAAACATCGAGAAATTGTAAAATGTCAGCATCTTGTCATTATTGGTTTTGCAGTGTCCCAAAGTAAAATGCAACCATATCACTTTTTCCGTGTTTCTAATTTTCCGAACCTCGTTTTAGATGTTTTGTGTTCAGATGTCAAAAAAGCAACAACACAAGCAACATCTCCCGTTTAGTGTGATGGTAGTAAGAGATTTTCAAATATTGTCGGGTTATTTGTAACCTGGGAATGTTTGTCTTTCTTTAGGAAAAAAAGTAAACCATAACTAAACATAAATAATAAAATTATGTACGTGTTTAGAAACTTTAGCTCAAAGAATAATAAAAATATTTATAAGTTCGACGGTTGGTTTCGGTTCGTCTATGAATATAATCATATTTACGTAATTAATAATATATGTATAATTATAGAGCTTAAAGTTACATGTTGAATATCGTCAAAACTGCAAAAAACACATTTAAAATATTTAAAAAAATCGTCAAATAAAAATTTCCATGAAAATCCAACACCAGAATACACGCGAACCTCCTATTTTACGTCAGATGCCGAGAAAGCAATAGTGCCAACCGAATAGGGCGTTGTGATGAGATGGCTTTTTATTCACTTTTAATTTAAAAAAAAATACAGTAACTACACACAGGAGGCCCCGAGGGAAATAATTTCCCTCAAGGCATATATCATCTTTGGGGATACTGTGTGGAGGGTCTTTTAGAGGATATAAAAAGGAATAAATAACGATTTTTAAATTCTACGTATATATGATAAAATAATTTAATTAAAATTTACTTCGTAATCACCACTTTATTAATATATATATATATATATATATATATAATCACCTCTTCCCGTACTATGTTGATCTAGTAAGATTTACATGACCTTTGTTGATCTACCTTTAACACCGTTTATCTTGGCTCCGGTGGGATACATCTGCACGAGTTGGCAACAGTGCCTTTAATCATTACCAAGGTTGTCAGTTTGCAACTGACCCCAGTCGGTATGTTCGTCATCAAAATATAAGAAATTTGCTCCAGTTTAACGGTTATTTTTTATTCATTTACTCTCCTTTCGTTGCTCCGATTGATGTATTCGCAGTTTCTAGATACAAGTTGATCTAAAATGAATGTGTATTCAGTTTCTAGATACAAGTTGATCATATATGTTTTATTAATTTATTCTCCTTTCGTTGCTCCGTTTGATGTATTCTCAGTTTCTAGATACAAGTTGATCTAGAAAGGAATATGTATCTAGGTACGACGAAGATTGTAAACATGGGTTGAGGCGTGCGGGGAGAGAGGGGTGGGGGAGTTCGTCAGACGGAAAGAGAACGCTAACCTACGAATTCTCTCAGTCCTACAGTCCAGCCGCCGGCGTTGTTCACCGCTGAGCCCGGCTTTTCGGCGGGAGGACATGTTGCTTTTTAAATATCACCTTTAGCGCGCTGACAAAATGCAATTAATTTGAGAACAATTTCTCTTATTCAAAATGATAAGATGGTATTATTTTGGATAATTTATTCTGTTAAAAAAATATGTGGTAATTGTTTTTAACAATCGTATAAGTTACAAAGGAATAAAAATATTCCGTTCAAAGATGAACAATTAACTTTATCAACGAAATAATAATATGAACCTTTCTAATCACAAGCATCTGTTTTATTGAGGTAGGTTAGAAATAATATAGTTTTATTCACACTGTGTTTTATTGGCGATATCAAAAATTATTTTTACGCGAAATCTTCTAATGAGCGAGTAATTGTGATATTTTCTCATATATTAAAAAAATATTTTATGTTTTCTTCAAATGATTGATAATTTTGTGGAGTCATTATTAATTATATAATTAAATATTTTATGGTTTAATCCAAGATAATATTAAAAAAATATAATAATGTAGTTATAAGAAAAATGTGTTTCCTACTAAAAACAATCCCATGACCTTTTTTGTACTATTATATTGTATCAAAAGCATTCGCTTGTAAATGGAGACAAATTTACACTTCTTGGTATATAAATACCAAATATAGATGAGAATTAGATAAAAACTTTTTTAATTATCTTACGCTGTCAACTTTTAATTGTATTAATTTATTTTAATTCTAATTATTAATTGTTTTAAATAATTAAACACTTAATTTCTAATACCGTCCCCTTTATAGAATATAAAAAAATATAGAATATTAACAATTTACAACCACCTTACTTTAGAGGCAAACTGTATTACAATAAAAACTTCCACACATACCATACAAGAAAGAAAGAAGATATTAGACAAAAAAAATCCCAAACACAAAATTGTTTACTGTTACAGTACCTATAAAGGCATCAATTTGTATATAGCTTAGTAAACACTGAATTAAAAAAAAAATAAGTACCTAAATTAAGAATATTGAGAGTAGGATATAAAAATTATGTATGCATTAAGTATTGGAAATAAGCAATACGTAAAAATATATAAGTTTATATTAGAGCGCATGAAGTGGAACTATTTTAAGTTTAATAAATAAAATAAAATAAATGTATAGAGATTTCATTGTCTGTTAGATCAGCTAATTTGAGTTTCTTCAAATTAATCTTACAGTCTATTTTCAAGCACCGACTTGAGCATACTTTCAATTTATTTTTTATTCATTTATTCTCCTTGAGCATACGTTTAATTTATTTTTTATTCATTTACTCTCCTTTCGTTGCTCCGATTGATGTATTCGCAGTTTCTAGATACAAGTTGATCTAAAATAAATGTGTATTCAGATTCCAGATACAAGTTGATCATATATGTTTTATTAATTTATTCTCCTTTCGTTGCTCCGTTTGAAGTATTCCCAGTTTCTAGATACAAGTTGATCTAGAAATGAATGTGTATTCAGTTTCTAGATACAGGTTGATCCAGAAATGAATATGTATGTAGGTACAACGAAGATTTTGAACGTGGTTTGGGCCGGGCGGGAGAAGGGGGGAGGGGGGGTCATCACATGGAAAGAGAACGCAAATCTACGAATTCTCTCAGTCCCACATTCAAGCCGCCAGCGTTTCTCGGCGTTGAGCAAACCGTTGTTCAGAAATTGAACTCTCCCTTATAAGGGAATTCCCTAAAATTCACGGTAGTCGCCCGCTTGTAGCGGGCGAGATGGTGCGGAGCGATACAATAATTATGAGGTCTCTCTTCTTTCAAATAGTGTGTGTATGCGTTGGAAAGACAAAAAACTATACACATTTTTGTCAACTTGAGCAACGAAAGAACAGTTTGTAAGGTGGTAGAAAATTGTTAAAATTCAGATATTTTTTAATATTCTATAAAGGGGACGGTATAAATAAAATAAAAGTTAGGAATTAAATGTTGTATTCACTAAAACACTTAACAATTGGAATTTATATTAATTAGTGCAATTAATATTAATTATTAGAATTACAAATTATCAGCATAAGAAACTTATTTTTATTTTTATAAATTTCATTTCTATTTGGTATTTATACTCCAATAAGGTACCTACTTATTAGTGTGAGTTCCTCTCCATTCACAAGTGAATGCTTTTGATAAAAAGAGTTAAAAAAAGTTATGGGATTGTTATAAGTAGGAAACATATTTTTTCTATACCTACGTAATTATTTTTTTTAGTATTATATTGGGTTAAACTATAAGCTTTTTTTAATGTAAGATAAAATAGTACAATTAATCGCTCATTAGAAGATTTGTTTCTTTCGCGTCAAAAATATGTTTGATATCGCCGATAAAACATAGTTTGAATTTTATTTACAACTAGATTATTTCTAGCCTAACTCAATAAAAGAGATATTTGTGATTAGAAAGGTTCATATTATTATTCCGTTCCTTTGTTTCCGCAACAAAATTTTTCAAAATTTCCGTTCAAATTTGCATTATCTAAGTTTTATGTAAGTAGGTATTATTCCACGCCGTCATTACGATGTGGTTTTTTTGTTTAATGTTTCATTTGAGATTTGTTAATATTTTTTTATTCAGCTAATAAATTACATTAAGCCTTCAAAGGAGATCAAATTAATTTGTCTCCTCATTGATGAAGTTAATTGTTCATCTTGGACGTAATATTGATACTAAATGATACGACTAAATACTTGAGTCGGGCCATATCAATCTGAATAACAGAAGAGTATGTATAAGATGTATGAATATGAACGAAGGAAGGAGTGTGTGCCAAGACAGAATTGTGTGGCGGTCTTTTCTCTCTGCCTAACCTGCAGAAACGGCATGATGATTAGTTAGTTATATATGGTAAACTTAAAACAATTTTGTTAAAATTTATTACTTTAATTTTTTTATTATTATTTAAATTGGGGTATGTTGTGCGGCTGATGGCAGAAGAGATGAGAAGGAGATTGGTTAGAGGAAGATGGGGAAGTACCTGGTTATTCAGATCTGGTCACCAAAGACGGCGTAAGCCATTTCAAACAATTTTTATACAAAATCATATATCGTACAGTCCTCAAACAATAAATTTATAATAAACGATTTTTCACAAAAATAACAATTAATCACTATAAATAGCTAAAATTAGCAATTTCCACCACCAGACAACTAGGTGAGCGGTTACGTCGGTCACCAAATTATTGATTAGTTACGGTGGTTACAGGTCAAATCCAACTTGTGCCGATTTTATTAATTTTTCTTTTTAAATATTTTTCCACGTTTTTTTTCTATTATAAATTTTAGTAAAACGGTTTATCGCCAACATTATTTAATAATCGTTTTTTTAAAACTTATTTTAAAAAATATATTTTGCACGGTTTATTTTTATTATAAATTTTAGTAACTGTTTCATCGTTTGAACATTAAATAACGAAAACAAATAATCGCGTACCTAACTAACTTTTTTTCATGTGAACACCGCTCAAGCAAGTGAGACTATTGTACTCCAAACTGGGGTATGTTGTGAGGCCGATGGTAGAGGGAATGGAAAAAAGATGGGTAGAGGAAGGTGAGGAAGTACCTGGCTATTCAGATCTGAAAAACAATTTTATTTGATTAATATGGATGGGGAGGCCAAGCCTCACCCCATGAACTCGGGTACCCTTGCGAAGTCACCAAACTTAGCGAATCACTTGGGGTGACCTATAGCAGAGGTGTTGGTTATCCATTAAATGATTCCCGAGGCTGCAGTAGTTTTCTATGCGTTTACTGCACACATTGTGCAGTATACGCATAGAAAAATCATAGAGCATTTCATACATACTTGATTGTTAAGAGGAACGGCTGCGCGGCCTGTTTCAAACAAAATTTAATTTTGGATTTGAGGCCAAAATACTCACCTAAGACTAATGATATTTTTTTAATCAAAAAGTATAGTAAATATCTAGTATGTATATCGATATCGTATTAAAAGTAATTTATCCATTTTTCTATTACGTTATGAAATAGAGGCCCTTAAACGAATTGATTTTTTGCGTTTTTAGATGCACCTTTAACAATTATTTGGGGGCTAGCGGTGATTTAAAAAAAAGTTTTGGCCTATCTACTTAAAATACTCTGAAATATAATATTAAAAAAATATATTTTCAAAATAAGCATTATGGTGGACTTTAAATTAAATTAAAAACGATCAAATTGAATCTCCCAGGTTGAAGGGAGTTGGGACTCTTGTGCAGTTGGCACTTTTGTGCGGAATTCTCATAGAAAAATCATATATCATTTCATGCAAACTCTACTATTAACACCTGGACAAATCTCACCTCCATGAACCCGGACACCCCTGCTAATCCACCAGAATCTAACCACTTGGTGAGACCTATGACAGAGGTGTTGGTTATCCATCAAATGGTTCCCTGGGCAGCGGTACCTACACCTACCTCCTAGATCGAATCTACCAGGTTGAAAGCAGTTGGGACTCTTGTGCGGTTGGGACTCTTGTGCAATTGGGACTTTTGTGCGTAATTCTCATAGAAAAATCAAATATCATTTCATACAAACTCTACTGTTAAGACGTGCACAAACTTAACCCTCATGAACCCGGCACCCCTGCTAATTCACCAAACGAATCTAACCACTTGGTGAGACCTATGACAGAGGTGTGGTTATCCATTAAATGGTTTCCTTGGCAGCGGTACCTACACCTGCCTCCTAGATCGAATCTACCAGGTTTAAAGCAGTTGGGACTCTTGTGCAGTTGGGACTCTTGTGCAGTTGGTACTTTTGTGCGGAATTCTCATTGGAAAATCATATATCATTTCATACAAACTCTACTGTTTAAGACGTGCACAAACTTAACCCCCCATGAACCCGAGCACCCCTGCTAAGGCACCAAACATAGCGAACCACTTGATGTGATTTATGGCAGAGGTGTTGGTTATCCATTAAATGATTCCCGGGGCAGCGGTACCTACACCTGCCTCCCTAATCAAATCTACCAGGTTAAAAGCAGTTGGGACTTTTGTGCAGTTGGGACTCTTGTGCAGTTGGGAGTTTTGTGCGGTATTCACATAGAAAAATCATACATCATTTCGTACAAACTCTACTGTTAAGACCTGCACAAACTGAACCCCCCACGGACCCGGACACCTCTGCTAAGTCACCAAACTTAGCAAACGACTTGGGGTGATCTATGGTATAGGTGATGCTTATCCATTAAATCCCGTGGCAGCGGTACCTACACCCGCCTTTCAAATTTAATTTCCCAGGATGGAAGCAGTTGGGACTCTTGTGCAGTTGGGTCTCTTGTGCAGTTGGGGCTTTTGTGCGGAATTCTCATTGGAAAATCATATATCATTTCATACAAACTCTACTGTTAAGACGTGCACAAACTTAACCCCCCATGGACCCGGACACCCCTGCTAAGTCACCAAACTTTACAAACGACTTGGGGTGACCTATGGTAGAAGTGTTGCTTATCCATTAAATCCTGGGTCGGCGGTACCTACACCCGCCTTTCAAATTAAAAGTCCTAGGTTGAAAGCAGTTGGGACTCTTGTGGGGTTGGGACTCTTGTGCGATTGGGACTCTTGTGCGGTATTCACATAGAAAAATCATACATCATTTCATACATACTCTACTGTTAAGACATGTTCAAATCTCACCCGGATGAACCTGGGCACCCTGCTAAGTCACCAAACATAGCGAACCACTTGATGTGATTTATGGCAGAGGTGTTGGTTATCCATTAAATGGTTCCTGGGTGGCGGTGCCTACACCTGCCTCCGAAATTGAATCTCCCAAGTTAGAAGCAGTTGGGACTCTTGTGCGGTATTTGCAAAAAATCGTCGAGGTAGTGTTATCCAACGAATCGTTCCGGGGCGGCGGTAGCCATACTCGCTAAGAACCAGATATACCAGTTGATAAGCAAAGCACTCTGATTTAAATCGTATCAACAAATGAGCACGGTGAAGGACCACGTGCACGCCTTCGATAAACAAAGCGTCCTGATTGGTTCATTCAAATCGGATCAACAAAGGGAAAAGTGTAAAATGTATATGTGATGGAAAAATGAGCGTGGTTTACAGCAAAATCTATGTGACGAAAGTTGATCTTTCGGATCAACGTTTATATGCCTGCTTTGGTATTGGATCAACAAATTAGGGTGGATCAACAAATTTCTCCGGATCAACAAATTCCTGGCGTACCGTCGCGTCTGATCAACATAGTACGAGAGGGGATCTCTATATATATATATACATATGTATGTATACCTATAACGAATCAGCTGAAATAATTATAGGAGTTAGCATGTATGGGCTAATGTACAACACGTACTTAAATAAAAATTTTTTTTAATACAAGTCCGTTTTTTTTCAAATTGATATCAGGTAAACAAATGAAATTAGATGAAGGCGATAAAAAAAATGTTTTTATTATGTAGCGTGCTCTCCATACATAGTAGGGTATATTATCAATTAACGCTAGATGAATTCCGGAACACGGAATTAAAAAATCCTGTGAACCACAACTACCCTACTAGGCATAGAGAAGCACACATGCTTATATTTATGCGGAGATAGAACAAGGTGGCATAAAATTCCTGAAATGTTTAACGCATTCCCGAAAACATAAAAAGAAACATCTACTGAAAAGATAAAAACAAAAGTTAAGTAATCCTATCTGCATACCTAAGTACCGCTAGTTACTTAATGTTAAAAAGTAACAAACCAAATTTTTGAAATTTTTTATTAGTGTATTTAAATGTTTTACATGTATGTGACTTAAGTAATAATTTCTAAGTACAAAGCATAATTATAAGAACAGTAAGTAAGTAAAGCTTATTATAATAATAAAAGTACAGTCACAATATTCACAGTCCTCCTCACTAGGGAGAACTGTTCGGAGGCGACCTGCACTTTTTTTTAGTAATTATCAATTTATCTTATTTTGATATTATGTAATTTGCAAATTCACAATCACTCAGATTTATCAGCCATGTTTGACTCTATTTTTGGGGATATTAATTTCTGTAACTTTTTTAAAAATTGATTTGGTGGGGCATTATAAAGTTTTGCAGCATGATACTTTAAATAATGTATAATTCTGCTTTCATCCACTGTTTTTAATAGTATATGTGCATTAACATGAACCGTTCTTTCATATAATCATGTTCATTGACTTTATTATATTGATAATTCGAGAACAGTATTTATATTTACATTTACTGTTTTTTATAACTTTTTTTATTATCCGTAATAATAAGTAGGTAGTATAATTCATTTAATGGGACTTTATTGGTACAGAATTTGTTCTTTTTATTCTGTTAACACATTTTTTTAATGACTGTTTGTTTCCTAAATAAAAGAAACATTTTTTTAACTTATTAATAAATGTATTAAGTCAATGTTAAATGCAAAGCATTTTGATGCTCGCCCATATGCGTATTCAAATGAACACGTAAAAATGAGATATTTTACAACAAAACTGAATAAACTCAATTTTGAAAAAATATTCAAAATTGTCAAAAAAATATTGAATAAAAAAAATGAATATTTAGATAATAATAATTACATTCGATCACGAACGTGTACACATTTTCTGTGGATTTATCGAGGAACGGCAAGAAATCTAAGTATATTGGTTTTCGAGAGAAACAAATACAATGTAAAACCCCCACGGTTACGAATGGGAAAGCACAGTAGCTTTGAAAAGTAATGAGTTTATTATAAACATATGATTTGAATGTAAAGCAAATAAGCGCGCCATATTTTCATGAATTATTCCTTGGCATTAAAACAGTTACAGCGAAGTTGATTCAAGTCAAATTGTATTTTGATTGAAAATATTATAATTATTAAAACATATTTATTTATCAATCGTATAGATTGGAAGTAGAATAAAAAATAACATATGAATGATTCAGGACTACTACTTGAATAACGTGAAAACCTCGGAGTAAGCCATCGAGAATTGCTTAATACAAACGAGACAGATTCTTCTGAAAGCGATCCACTAAGGTATGCATACCTTTATTCAAACTATTTATTGCAAGTTACGCTTTAGAATAATTTTATTTTTCTAAAAGGTTTATATTTCACGTGTAATTAATAACAGGAAGACGCTGAACCTCATGGTTTCGATTCTTACATGCGTACGAATGAAGTTGCTCTGACTTATTATGGATTGAAGGTGAAGATTGCCATAATGATAGCAAGTCTCCAGTAGGAGAAGGCGCAAGTATAAGAAAATAATCAGTTTTAATTGAGTAGCGGATATCTCTAAATAGCGATTGTGCAGCGAACTTCCATTAAAAAGATAGGAAAAAAAGACTAAATTTTATTGTAATATGAATAAGTATATTATAGTCGGCGCGCCGTTAAAATTCAGCGTTTAATATCTACTTGACCGAATACTACGGTTGAAGACCAACGCGATATTCCCACAGTGCGCTGAATGGATTCAGCACTAGTAGGCTTACAATTCTAAGCAAATACTTCATACAAAAAAAAAACGAGACAACAATCCCCCTGACGGTGAAATTATATAACCTAGGCCGAACCATGTCGAAGTTAATTCCCAGCACTAGTTGAATGTTTGAAGACACGTCACCTCGGATGTTTGATGCGTGTCACCGAAATGGCCTTATAGTTGCCTGCCGACTGAACTTTGCACAATGAGGATGCAGGTTAAATGTTATTATTTTATTTTCTATATAATAATAATAATGTATTTATTTCAGCTGAACAAAGCGATGAGTGCAATACTCTGTCTGCCATATAATAATAATAATAATATTTATTTATTTGAAACATACGTTTTTTTACAAAAATAAGCTTTAACTGTCCAACTAGTTTTAGGACAGTCAAATTGATATGTTTAGTTCATATTAATATACATATACATGAAAGAATATAAAATAATCCATAAAGTAAATTAAAAAAATAAAATTGAGTTGTTTTTAAAGCATTTTTTAGTTCAGTGTAGAGTAATAATGAATTACATATGACGGTTTTATTTAAAATTGTATATATCTATTAATCAGCGTGTGTTCGCTTTTGACCCTCCCTAAATGGAGAAGTCAAACATCAGTTTACGTAGGACGTTTGTAGTTTTAATTTTATATTTATTGGGTATGATGTTGAACAATGTTGGTCTTGAATATGAAAACTGTCTTTGAGCAAGGGATGATGTCATGGTTTTTGTTGAAACTATTGGATTGCTCCTTGAGTGTCTGGTGTCGTGATAGTGGTCGATATATGGGTAGTGGTGACGTTGTTTATGTGCGTGCAATACAATTTTCCTGATATACAGTTGCCTGACATCAAGAACTTTTTGTTTATGTTTATAATTTGTTAATTCTTACATTATTGTGTTCTATGTTTATCATTTGTCTATACTTGACATTATTATTTTTAGTATTCCATATATTCCTGATGAATAAAGCATGACTTTTAAAACGTGTAGTTATGCATATATTAATAAAGTGGTGAATACAAAATAATTCATTTAAAAATAATATGATATATTATTTTAAAAATTTATATTAATAATATAACAAATACAGTTATTAATGTGAAAATAAATTTATTAGATAACAATATATATATATATATATTTTTTTTGATTATTAATAACATTTTTTTGACTATTAAAACTTTTTCAAATTTCAAATATTTTATTTATCTAATTGCAAACCAGTTGTATTCATATGTAAAATTCTTAAACCTTTATTTTTATCAAATGAATGGTTCGTTTCCAAAATATGGTTGGCAAATTCAGAATAATTATTATTTCTTAAACACGTGCCTAGGTGCTGATTAACTCTAGTATTAAAATTTATTGAAGTCTTTGCTACATATTTCCTATATACTCGAATATATCTTTCTTTATACAGGAAAGACTTCAATTACTGTTTGTAATTTTTTTATTTATTTATTTTTCTTGATGAGCGGAGTTCTGCTTCTTAAACATGTAGATATTTATATTTTTTGAAGAAATTAATATTATTAATCAACCGTGATAACCTTTTGCGATATCCGTGTAGTTTCGGGTCAGGATTCATGAACTGTAATATTTTGATATCAAAGTCTTGCAATATAATTATGCGCTGACTTACTGTACGATGAAACACTTGCAAGCTACAAGGCACCTAATCTTTGACGTAACCTATGTTGTCACGAATCATCAGCTTTTCTACCTGTGATAAACGAGATGTTGCTGGTATAAGTGTGAACAAATATTCGGGATCTAATTAACTTCTATAATTCAATTTCAGCAAATATAGTATGTTTTTATAAAGTGCCCTTTTATTAGTAAAACATAATTATCTACAATACTTTAACATTTCGGTTCGGCATTACTTGAACCATTTATTTATTGTATAATGAAGAAGTTAAATACGCATTAATTGAAATCAATGCATATTGATGGCTCCATAAATAGAGCTATATTATGTGGCGATTTTTTTTAATGAAATCAAAATTATAATGGGAATTAAAGTGTCTTCGCATGGGGGAAGAATAGATTATGAAAAAAGGCGATTGAGGCGAAGGGAAATCGTTACGCATTAAAAATAAACTATTGCTGATGCAGCTGAGGCATGTTGGTAGTATCTGGGTTAAAAAAATGACATATTTTATGTACTGGTAGTATCTACTATATGACCTGAACGCATGCGTATAATGCAGTATAAAGTCGCTCTTAATTAGCAGATTAAATTTCAAAATATTCGGTTGTGGCTTTCTATCGGGTCGGGGAGGCCACTTTCTTCTATGTTTATTCCGCGTTTAAATACGAATTTATTTTTTTAAATATTTACACATATTTTACAGCAAAAAAAATATAATTGTACTCATCTTATATAATAGGTAGATCAAGTTCTTTGTAGCTGTTGAAAAATTTGAATTGTCCGCTGATTTTTACATATCAATCTATTTTAAATTAACTAAACTGCAAAAATTACTACAATAAGTACCCACTTGAACGTTTAAAAAACCAGTTGACAACTCACTGTACTGTAATTATTGCATGTTTTTAAAAATACTTCAATAATAAAAATAATTCAAATTCTACAGAACACAAGTGGTGTTTTTCTTACCTTTTTTTTTAAATTTCACATGGTTACGTTTTAGAATGTATTCGATCCGCTGATGTACTATAATTAATCCACTTTGGATTTACCCCGAAACCAAAGCAGATTTTTTCAGAATGAGCGCAAGCTACCAATTGAAAACCCCGCCCCCGCCTCCGCCCCCGAGCCAGACATACTTTTCCCGCCGACAGCCACATAAATTAATTACTGCTGGTGGCAGAACTCCAGACTGCTCCGCTATACCCGCTCCGTGTAACTCGACTCGGTACAACCCAACTCTATTGGTGCCGGGCACTGGTATTGAGAAAACGTTAACGCTGTTATCGTTGACGATTGTTTACCGTTGGCAAAAAGCGTTAAAAATTCAAACCGTTGACGATAATTTCGACCTTTATATCCTGTGTCCATTGAACGATATACGCATAATCAAGATAATTTGATGGATCTATAAATTGTTTCTTCAATAATTGTAAAATAACTTTGTGGCACCATTTTAAATAAATGATAATGAAACAATTTGTTCTAACCACTTTTTAAAAAATAAATATAAACATGTTTCCGAACCAACGGTTCCTTCTTTAAGATACAAGGTATACTAAAAAATTAAATGCCTTGCATAAGCATAGACAAAACTATACCATTGAGTAGTGGGAGTGAGTAACTATTTAGGTATTAAACGAAAAATAAATTTAAAAGATGGATGTTCATAAAAAATATTTGGCTATTAATAATATTAAAATTGAAGTTAGAAAAAGTGGTTATATTTTACTGATCTACTAATTAAATGACATTAAAGATTTGACTGGAAACAAACTTTATCGACGTTGCTTAACCGTTGAAATTAAAGCAGTTAAGGATAAATTTGATCGATTAATCAATTGCCCATTGATGACGATATGTATACAAATGAATTATCAATTGATCGGCGTTGATGATAATTGGAAAAAACATCAACGCCGTTAAACTCGACAATGGAATACCGTTGGTAAAATTCGTTGTTATTATTTTATTTTAGTTATTTTTACATTTAAGTTTACAAAATAACTAATTATATCTTATGTACTATTACATTTATCTAGTTATTGTATCTTATATACTAGAGGGTGCTTTACATATACCTAATGATATTTTATATACTAGTGGATTCATCTTGCTTAACTTATTGTGGTTTTAAAAATCTATTTTAAATTTATTCATTGGCGTAATCAGATCCAATAACTCTTGTAAAACGCCATTAAACGTAGTGGTTTAAGAATGGAAGGAAGGAATAAATAATGACAAATTATATTGGAAATATTTTTGGATATTCTAAGGGCTTTTGAAACTATAGATAGAAAAAATACTGATAAGAAAGCTTAATGAAATTGGTTACTCAGGTGTAACTATAAAATTAATAGAATAATATATGAAAAAACGAAAACAAGTGACAAAAGTAAACAATGAATTCTCTAATCTAATGCAGAATAATTTAGGAGTACCACAGGGATCAGTACTTGTACCATTAATTTTCGTTATATATATTAACGACACGGTAAAAATATTTTCACAGTGCAAAGTACGATTATTTGCTGATGATATAATCATATACATAATTGGAGAAAATATGGAGGAATTAATAAATATTTTGAATAATGACATAGAAAATGAATCAAGATATCAACAAATAAATAAATATAAATTGAATACCAAAAAGACAAAATATATGATAATTAGGCATAAGAAGACATACAGCGATAGCAAAATAAAAATTGATGGAAAATTATTAAAAATGTAATTGATGTGAAATACTTTAGAGTTAAATTAGATACAAAACTTAACATTAATATACACGCTGAATATATTAAGAAGAAAATTGGGAAGAAGATTTCTTTTTTGGGAAGAATTCGTCCAAAAATTTTCAGAAAGGCGACACTTACAATTTATTTATAACTCTATTATTGCTTTACATTTTAACTACTTCTCAACTATACTTATTGATTCCTCATAATTATCTCAAACATATCTGTAAAATAAGGACATCGAGGAAAATTTTGACCAATTTACAAACTGCTGAACGTTTTCTGCAGGATTGTATTAAATATCCCAGATGTCACTTCACAACAAGATACCCCTGACAAGTCTGCAAAAAAATTGTAATTGTCATTCGTGAACAAAAAACCTTCAAATCATGTGTCGCATGTTCAAACAAAAGAAATTCGATACGAAAGAAGCTCTCAAAAATATATGACGTTAACATTCCATCTACCTCAGTCATCCTGGAGGATTTTAATGATTTTTAAATATCTGTTAACTGCGTTGCGAGTTGACGGCATTAAGTATTTATCGTCAACGATTCATTATTTTTCGATACAGTACCCATTACTCTGTACAATCCTAGGGGGTAGAACTCGAAATAAATAATAATTTGTTCAATATTATTTGGTTGTGCTCCGTAAATCCATTCACGAACAGCAAAAACACCAATTGAAAACTTTAAGAATGGATTTGTAGACTCATTATTTGACACATGTTCATCCAACAAGAATCTAAAAATGTCAGCAGAGTCAAAATGTATGTTAAAACAAATTGATGAACAACCAAATACTAACAGCATTACTGAGAAAAGCTATTTAGTTTCATTAAAAAAGAGTGAAATATTTGTTTACCGATTCTTGTTCGAATGTCTTGAACAAGAAACGAAATGCATACAAATTTACTGCAACAAGCTATTATGATACTAAATATTCAACGCTTTTTTTAATAATAATCGGATGATTTGTGAAAAATCACCTCAAGGGCAAATGAGTATACGGCTTTCAATTTAACAACTTTTCAGCCAACTAACATGTGAAATTCGAATATACAGTCAGATATTTTATAGCAGACAAAAAATGAGGACCCTGCGATCGTTTAAAAGGTTTAACATGATAACACCAAGGTGGCCCATGGAAATAATGGTGTAAGTTTAAAAAAACACAATAATCCAGTTCAATTTTTTTTTTACTTTCAGTAAATGGTATCTAGAAAATACCGACACTTTTGAAAGGATATGATTCTACGTCATATTCTAAGACACTTTTATGTTTTATGTAACTTCTTTTATTATTATTTAACACTTTGCAAGGAAGATAATACATTTCATGGAAAGGCTATTTTTTGTATTTCTGACTATTATGTATCGAAATAGCAATACATTAGATGTCAAACAAAAAAAATACTAAATAAAATTTACAAATCTTATTAGGTGTAAATAAAAAGCTTAAACATTGAGTTATAATTTTTTTTTAAATAGTAATACGTTATAAGTGAAAAAAATCAGACAAGGTACCTGCGGGCAAAAATCGACCTTAATCCTCCTTAATTTCAATCTTAGAGTCGATTAGCAGTCAAAACGGGACCTGGAACCCGTGGCAAGCAAAAAAACACCGTAAGTATGTCAACTTTCAAAGAAAGTAAATCTGAGAATGGGTGAAATTTGGATTCAACACCTGAAGTTAGCTGCACTTCACTTCACTTGAATTGACTAATTGACTTAAAAATTTCAATTTCCAGGATCGTCTCACGGAAAATCATTTTCCTGCAAAGAAGCGGATAGCGGACTTAAATGGAAAATAAATGGATAATATATACTAAAACAGATGTCGGAAGGCTTATAATTTGTCTGAATTATTTGAAAAAAGTCCCGCTACATTTGATCAATCTTTTAACATTTCAAGAAACCAGAATAAAATAAATGATTTGATCAAATATTAAAATTCGATACTTTTTCGTAGCGATCCTAGCGGTGAGAACTAGAATTACAGTAAAATCGGTAAGAAAAAAGTAAAAAAACGATCGAATTGGCGCTAATTCAAACATCGTCCTAGAGAGAATTTCCCCGCCATTCAAATGCATCAGTTTCCTTCAAGATTGTTCCAAGTTCGTTAAATGTACAGTCAAGGACAGAAAAACGTGGATGCGAAATATTAATTAATTTTTGCAATATAATTAAAGATTTTTTTTTGTATATTTTTTATTTCTGAAAATCGAAAAGGTCCGTCTCGATGAACGTTCGCGTAGCAAAACTATATTTTTAAAATTAAGATTTGTCGATTTTTCTTCATTTTTTCATTTTTTTTTTTATTTCGAATATAGCGTTGGCGTTTGCGAATTCAAAAAGTGCACAGTCGAACGATATAATCACAAAAAAATTAAATAAGACTACTTTTATTTTTATATTAAATTTTGTTAATTTAATTGAAATGATCATGTTATTATGGATAGTGTGTATATTTAGTATTAAAAAATATAGCCTACAAGATGGCGGCCGATTCGATGTTGTTAAGGTAGAGGTCAAAATAAGGCTACTGAATAATAATAGTAATTGTTAGGTATGTACCCTACTTAGCGCAGTAGCTGCCCATAAATGTGATTCATATACCAGGGGCGCTATTCCCATTCGTTTTAAGGAATATTCCTACGTTTTTCCTTAGGGCTAAAGACTTCTTGATTAACTGCGGAATTCCGGTGAGACATAGTAAAAAAATCCTAAGTTGATTGTAAAAAGATTACTTGAAAACACAAATCGATGAAATATCTTCAAGTGACATAAGATTTTGTACTAAAACTTTTAAAAACAATTACATTATATTATAATTCATATTAATACATTTTTATTTTATTTTTAAATACCATAAACAAGGGTTTTAACGAAGAATCACGTTTTATAAAAAGGTACCTACATCATTAGATAGAAATGACCTTTTTTGTCTCTGGTTCTAAAAGTGAGATTTGAATTTGTGCCCACCGAAGAGGTTCCAGTTATTTTAAAAACTCGATTCCAATTCCGAGTTTATCCACATGGACTCGATTCCTCAGACTCGGTCTTCATTCCTTTCGGTCCGCATAGGTCCGCCGTTCCGGAATCAAAAATCGTTCATTTTACACAATGAATAGGGACGCCTATCGTATCTGACTCCAATCCAAAACCTTTGCCGTTCCTTGAGTGTGAGTTCGAAACGAGTTAATCCGGATTTGCAAACTCGGAGTGAGTTCACTGCCTTCGAAATCGAATTCATTGGATTCGGCCGGTCGACGTCTTCAATGCCGCTTGACGTGAATTGTCAAAAATTTCAACATCCTTGTAATGTTTAATAATGTTTACGCGCTAATAATCTTGAAAGTAAATGTAAGCGACCATTGTCGTTACAAGACTGTAAACATGTAGGGTGTTGGTCAAGTCACTTTCTATGCTTCTGGGGGTACGGGGCCGACTATCCTTGAGGCAGGTTCAGGAATCCTTCAGGTGGGAGGCAGGAGAAATGAAAGACTTTCTTTGGTTACAAGATGTGACTGGGTACGAGTCACGATTGCTCGTCCGAGTGTGACTGGTTTATTTTCAGAAATTTTCGCTTTTTTATATCATTACAAAGTGATACAAGTTTTCTACACTAGGGGCGCTGCTGAGGCAGACATGTAAATGGGGGGTCCGTGCACGGTACTGTGCTGCCACGGGGTTAGTTGCATTGTCGAAAACCCGCAACACGGTATCGTGCTGTCGCGGGGTCGGATGTGTTATCGAAGTGATAGGAAAGTCTGCCACACGGTACTGTGCTCCTGCGGAGTCGGGAAATTCCCGTGTGGTTCCATCACGTCGATAACACTATGAGATGAAACAAATATTATAAATCTTACATAAGATACAATGGCATGAGATAATAAGCTAATGGTACAATATAAATTACGAAGATAACATAATGTTGCAAAATTAGAAAGAATCATGATTATTATGATCAAACGATCACGTCGGTTACACTCCCCCCGTGCAGTGAAACTGGACTAATTTTCATCCAGACGTGTTCGTCGTTGTCCACGGCGGCCGGAAACGCTCCCCCCATCGGGAATAATAGACGGGCGATGTCGCGTCTCCTGAGAAGACAGCGGGCTTCTGGGATCCGCGTATAATCCTGCGGGATCGGGTCTGTGGCCAGGATGGTGTGATGCTGTACACCTGAGTGCGGCAGCTATCGTCTCCTCGGCGGGGCCCACCTATAGCCGGGCTGCGTGCAGAGCCGGACACTTTGGGGTCGGCTGGTGCGAGGCTGTACACCTGAGTGCGGCAGCTATTATCTCTTCGGTAGGGCCCGCTTATTGCAGGGCTGCGTTTAGAGCCGGACACTTTGGGGTCAGGCAGTGCGGGGCTGCACATCTCAGTGCAGCAGGTATTGATGTCTCGGTAGAGCCCGCTTGCAGCAGGGCTGCGTGTAGAGCCGGACACTTTGAAGTCGGGTAGTGCGAGGCTGCACATCTCAATGCAGCAATTATCATCACTTCGGTGGGGCCCGCCTATAGCAGGGCTGCGTGCAGAGCCGGACACTTTGGGGTCGGGTAGTGCGAGGCTGCACATCTCAATGCAGCAATTGTTGTTTCGGTGGGGCTCGCCTATAGCAGGGCCATGTGCAGCGCCGGATACTTCGGGATCGGGCGGTGCGAGGCTGCACACCTCCGGGCAGCAGTTGTTGTGACGGGGCCCGCCTATAGCAGGGCCGTGAGCAGAGCCAGACACTTCGGGGTCGGGCAATGCGCAGCTGCACACTTCAGGGCGGCAGTCGTTGTCGAGTAGATGGGGCTCGCCTATAGCAGGGCCGTCAGCAGAGCCAGACACTTCGGGGTCGGGCAATGCGCAGCTGCAGACTTCAGGGCAGCAGTGATTGTTGTGGAGATGGGGCCCGCCTATAGCAGGGCCGTCAGCAGAGCCAGACACGTCGGGGTCGGGCAATGCGCAGCTGCAGACTTCAGGGCAGCAGTGCTTGTTGTGGAGATGGGGCCCGCCTATAGCAGGGCCGTCAGCAGAGCCAGACACTTCGGGGTCGGGCAATGCGCAGCTGCAGACTTCAGGGCAGCAGTGATTGTTGTGGAGATGGGGCCCGCCTATAGCAGGGCCGTGAGCAGAGCCAGACACTTCAGGGTCAGGCAATGCGCAGCTGCAGACTTCAGGGCAGCAGTCACTGTTGTGTAGATGGGGCCCGCCTATAGCAGGGCCGTGAGCAGAGCCAGACACTTCGGGGTCGGGCTGTGCGAGGCTGCGCACTTCAGGGCAGCAGACAATTCGGGTAGATGGGGCCCGCCTATAGCAGGGCCATGTGCAGCGCCAGACACTTCGGGATCGGGCGGTGCAATGCTGCGCACTTCGGGGAAGCAGTGATTATTCTTCCGGTGGGGCCCGCCTATAGCAGGGCCATGTGCAGCGCCGGATACTTCGGGATCGGGCGGTGCAAGGCTGTGCACCTCCGGGCAGCAGTTGTTGTAACGGGGCCCGCCTATAGCAGGGCCGTGAGCAGAGCCAGACACTTCGGGGTCGGGCAATGCGCAGCTGCACACTTCGGGGCAGGAGTCGTTATTGGGTAGATGGGGCCCGCCTATAGCAGGGCCGTGAGCAGAGCCAGACACTTCGGGGTCGGGCAATGCGAGGCTGCACACTTCAGGGCAGCAATGATTGTCGATTCGGTGGGGCCCGCCTATAGCAGGGCCGTGAGCAGCGCCAGACACTTCGGGGTCGGGCAGAGCGAGGCTGCGCACCTCCGGGCAGCAGTTGTTGTGACGGGGCCCGCCTATAGCAGGGCCGTGAGCAGAGCCAGACACTTCGGGGTCGGGCAATGCGAGGCTGCACACTTCAGGGCAGCAATGATTGTTGATTCGGTGGGGCCCGCCTATAGCAGGGCGTGAGCAGAGCCAGACACTTCGGGGTCAGGCAATGCGATGCTGCATACTTCAGGGCAGCAGTTGTTATTGTTTCGGTGGGGCCCGCCTATAGCAGGGCCATGTGCAGCGCCGGATACTTCGGGATCGGGCGGTGCAAGGCTGCGCACTTCCGGGTTTGTGTCAGTGCTCAACAGCAAAGGGAGCCCAGACGCGGCGATCAGTTGCTCGATCTGCCTGTTTCGTATTCTTATTTCTTGCAACTCTGCTCGCATCCGACGGATTATTTCTTTCTTGGAATCCGCAGAGGCTACTGTGCTCCATGTCGTGTCGGTATTTGTGGCTAGAGCCGCTGCCGTAACAGCTCGTGCTCTAGAATCCCAGGCGGCCGTACTTGCTTGTTCGGGAACGTGTGTCGCTGGGTCGGCGGTAAGCGGGCCGAGGGGTGCCGGGCCGAGGGGTGCCGGGCCGAGGGTGCGGGGCCAGAGACTGTAGCGCCGAGCGCTACAGAATTGTAACTCGCGTCATTCCGTTCGAGCCCGCGGGGAGTGAGGTTGTAAGAAGCTGGGCTGCCATGTAATGCACCGGGCGCTGCGGAGGCAGGGGGCGCAAGACCGGGCCCTACAGCGTAGTGGCGGCTAGCATCATTTCGCTTGTGGCCGTGGGAAGCGAGATCCAATGTAGCTCCGCCGGCGTATGACGTGTCGGGCGCTGTGGGTCGTGCCGGGCCGAGGGGTGCGGGGCCAGAGACTGTAGCGCCGAGCGCTACAGAATTGTAACTCGCGTCATTCCGTTCGAGCCCTCGGGGAGTGAGGTTGTAAGCAGCTGGGCTGCCATGTAATGCACCGGGCGCTGCGGGGGCAGGGGGCGCAAGATCGGGCCCTACAGCGTAGTGGTGGGTATCGTCATTTCGCTCGTGGCCGTGGGAAGCGAGGTCCGATGTAGCTCCGCCGGCGTATGATGTGTCGAGCGCTGCGGGTCGTGCTGGGCCGGACATTTCCGGCTGCGGCCGCTGTGTTCCGCCATTTTGTAATGTGCGGAATGCTTCCATCATTAATGCAGCAATCTGGGAGAGCGGGTCCGCTCTGTTCTTCGCCCAATTTTGGGTTCGACGCGCCGAGTCATCCGTTGTAGTTTGACCCGGGAATGTCGCGTTCGCGTTTGTGGGCTGCGGTTGACAGGGCTGCAGAGGGGTCGTTTGGCCGTGCATCGAGGCGTGTGATGCTGGAAGCCGGTACTCTGCGCCTTGTGGGGTGCCTTGTGGGGCGCCTTGTGGGGCGCATTGTGGGGCGCCTTGTGTGGAGCCTTGTGGGGCGCCTTGTGTGGCCGTACACTTCTGGGTAACGGCCGGTGACATCTTGTTAGATCACCTGGGTAGCGGCTGGGTACTAGATCCGTAGTCCGGGGATCACTTTGTGACTTGATCCGGCTCGAAGGACCACTTGTAAGCGACCATTGTCGTTACAAGACTGTAAACATGTAGGTGCTGGATTAAGCCACTTTCTATGGGTACGGGGCCGACTATCCTTGAGGCAGGTTCAGGAATCCTTCAGGTGGAAGGCAGGAGAAGTGAAAGACTTTGTATGGTTACAAGATGTGATCGGGTACGAGTCACGATTGCTCGTCCGAGTGTGACTGACTTTATTTTCAGAAATTTTCGCTTTTATATCCTTACAAAGTGATACAAGTTTTCTACACTAGGGGCGCTGCTGAGGCAGACATGTAAATAAGGGGTCCGTGCACGGTACTGCGTTGCCACGGGGTTAGGTGCATTGTCAAAAACCCGCAACACGGTATCGTGCTGTCGCGGGGTCGGATGTGTTATCGAAGTGATAGGAAAGTCTGCCACACGGTACTGGGCTCCCGCGGAGTCAATCTATTATGGAAATTCCCGTGTGGTTCCATCACGTCGATAACACTATGAGATGAAACAAATCTTATAAATTTTACATAAGATACAATGCCAATAGTACAATACAAATCACGAAGTACATTGATAAACATAATGTTGCAAAATTGGAATCCTAAGAATCATGATAATTACGATCAAACGATCACGTCGGTTACACTTATGGTAATGGTCCAATTAATCGTCAAACGAAACTTAAAAAAATATACCCATTTATTTAAATTTTGGGCATATTCATTACCTACTTTGAATATGAGAATATCTTCTTCCACTGCTTCTAATTATTGCCTCCTCTGCGACTTGCTTATTTAAGTGACTAACTTAACTCAATTAAACAACCAGCATTTAGCCATAGTCATGCAAATCTCTAATCTAACAAGTTTGGGGGAAGTTTTCGCCCCTCTTCCAAGCTACGTATAATAGAGTAAGAACCAGACCGCGCGTGAGAAGGGCGGACCACAGCCTCCCCATGGTCCCGCTGACTCCGGCAATTACACTATAATATTATTCATTGGGATAAATGTAAACTATCGCTGCGCCACTCAATGGGCAGGCTATGCAAATCTAATGGTAAGTCATTCAGAACTGTGGGTTTTGGAAACGGATTTGTCGTAAGATGAAGCTTAAAGCTTAAAGTACATTTAAAAAATTGCCGTAGAAATGAGATCTCTGAGACGAATGTGTGGTAAAACCATGTATGATCGTGTGAAAAATATTGAAATTCATAAAGAATGCAAGGCTGATGTAAGCGTAATGAGTAAGATTAAGAAAGGGACGCTTAGATGGTTTGGGCATGTGGAGCGAATGAACGAAGAAAGGAGTGTAAGAAGAATGTATGACGCGAATGTGGATGGAAGAAGAAGCCGGGGACGCCCGAGGAAGACATGGCACGATCAAGTGAGTAAAATACTTGAGTCGGGCCATATCAGAAGTTGGAATAATAGAAGAGAATGTTTGAGACGATGTATGAATGTGAATGAAAGAAGAAGTGTATGCCAAGATCGGGTTGTTTGGCGGTCCGTCCTCTCTGCCTACCCCTGCGGGGAAACGGCGTAATGGTTAGTTAGTTAGTTAGTTAGTTAGTTAGTTAGTTAGTTAGTTAGTTAAGAACACAGATGTTAAGGCTTTCTTTCACATCGATTTATTTTGGGAAAGGGTTATTTTAAATTTGGTTTTTACTAATGAACATATTTCGCGGGGTTAAAACATAGAGAAAAAACTGTTATTGAAGAAAACAAATAAAATGGCAAGATTATTCAGTACTAAAATTTTGGTACAAGCGATTATAAATATTGAACGTTTCAGTGCCTGATGCACAACTTGTCCCTTTCTGAAATTTTTGAAGTTCAGAAATATTCCACTTTTATTTTTTATTATTGTATAATATGTGATGTGTACCCGGGCTTGCTCGGGAATAAATATTTATTTTGGAATAAGTTATGAAGTTGTAAATTCTTGCTTCTCGTTTGGGTACCATAATTGATTTGACAGAGAAAATAATGCCTTGTAACGACTATTACTATCACCAAACAAAAAAACATTCATTTGAAAAATTTATTTAAACACATATAAATAATAAAGTTCTTAATTAGGTACCCACTTGTGTTTTCCATTTTGAAAATATTCTACCAAACAAACCTTCTTCTTTTGGTAATCTTTGGCTAAAGAGAGTGGGCTAAGCTCAATATAACATGGCGGGTTCAGTGTTTTTCATACTCATTTTAAAACGTTATTTCAACAGTTTTACATAATGGATTTCATTCAAACTATTCTCTAAAACCTTCTCGGCACTAATAAGAACTAACTGTGCTATTTTCAGCGAAATCAGTTGAGTAATTTTAATCGAGGATATGCAGATAGACAAACATTCATTTTTATATACAGAGATTTTCATACAATGGAAATTTTACCCGTTAAGCCACTGTAAGTAGCTTGTCAGCAGGAGTTCAGTTTAACAATATTATATAATACAACAATAAATAAAAAATAATCAGACAAATGGTGGTGCAGTAATAGATAAGGCGCATGCATGTGTGATCAATGTACACAAGATGGAAAAATATTAAAATAATAAAGAAACAGTAGAACAATTTTATTATAGTAATAACTGACTCCAATTAAATAAACAACATTAAATCAAAATATCATCGCTGGAAAATATGGAAAAATCATTAATGTGAACAATTTACAAAAAAAAAATTTCAACCCGTTTCATCATTGAACTAAATATCGGTATTCACAATGCATCTAAAAGAGAAAAAATTTAATGCAGAATATATTATAATAAATAAAGGTTTTTTACCCCTAACATTTGCACGCTCTGTAGGAAACCAGTGGCTTTTATTGTTAATCAACACTTGAGATGAACCCCTACCAACTACCCCCGTCCCGTGATGCTGCAAGGGACGCCACACCGGAACTATTTTGCATTCAAACAAGTTATTGTTTATTGCTCTCGACAAATTGCTATTCAAATACTCTCAAGTGACTAGTGGCTTTCGAATGCAAATTCCATTGTAAGAGAACTGGGGGTATCATGATTTTAAAGAGAGCTTTTACTACCCTTATAGCATTGAGGGATATTTGCGTACCTAATAAATTTGCTTATAATCTTAAAGTTCGAGGGAAAGGAGATTAAAAAAGTATTTCAAACGTTAATTCTAATTAATTTACTAGCTGATGTGTACCCGGCCCCGGTGTAATGTAGAATTTATAAATCGTTATTTAAAATTGAAGAAAAAATCAGCTCATCAAAACACAGTGTTACGTTGGTACCATTGCATTCGGAACATCTGACGTTACGTGAGCATTCTGTTTTTGGATTAGTATGACAATTTTTATTTTCTATTTGGTTTTGTATTTTAGACATGTATTTTTTTTTTAGTTATGGTGATATTTTAACATAATTTGGATGACTTAAAGCTCTATAATTGTTGTTCAATAAAAACAACTATTATTCATGAAAGAAATTAGAGTATTTACGATCAAACCAATTAGCAATACTGATATTATGATAATGTTAATGGTCAATACTATTATTATTCTTTGAGTTAAAGTTTCAAAAAGGTACATAATTTTATTTCTTATGTTTAGTTATGGTTTACCATGACTCATCCTTCTTTTGATATTTGACATTCTAACCCCAAAACTGATCAAAACCGACGGGCCATAGATTTGGAGCATTTTGGCGACCTTTGAAAAATTAAAACTTTGAAAATTATTTTAACCGTGAAAACTAACTTTATGAAAAAAAAAACGAAACACAATGTTATTTAAGTTCGAACGTCATTATTGATATATATGTTTTAAATTGGACTGGAGTTCCTTATTGGTGATTTTGCTTCATAATTTATTTGTGAAATGTGATGTTATGAGAAAAGCGAAGAAATGTCTGGAAACAAGTGCGGGACTATAAGTTTAGTTGAACTGATTATGATAACTGAAAATATCGTTAGTATTTTTATACTGATTGCTGTAGTAATGATATCTCTCGGGCAAATATGTGACAAAACCATGTATGATCGTGTGAAAAATGTTGAGATTAGTAAAGAATGCAAGGCATAATGAGTAAGCTTAAGAAAGGAACGCTTAGATGGTTTGGGCATGTAGAGCAAATGAACGAAGAAAGAAGTGTAAGGAGAATATACTACGCGAATGCTAATGGAAGAAGAAGCCGGGGACGTCCGAGGAAGACATGGCAAGATCAAGTGAATCGAATACTTGAGTCGGGCCATGTCAGAAGTCGGAATAACAAAAGAGAATGTATGAAACGTTGCATGACTGTGAATGAAGCAAGAAGTGCATGCCAAGATGGAGTTATTTGGCGGTACGTCCACTCTGCCTACCCCTGCAGCGAAACAGCGTGATGGTTAGTTAGTTATTTTTAGGGTGTTCGTTGTGAGTTTAAGTGAAAAAAGAATCCTTGTTTTTTTTGTTTAACTATTTTTTTTGCGAATTTGATGTAGATATATATATATAAGTATATATATACCACAAGGAAAAAAATTTTTAGTGCGAACCCAAGAGTCAGTGAGACTACGGCATCCCCAACCGGGCTATATTGTGAGGCTGAATAGAATGGGGAGGGGAAGGAGTTGGGAAGATGAAGGTTGGTAAGTGCCTGGCTATTCAGATCTGGTCAGTTAACGATTCTGAACGTTGGTCTTTCACCAAGCCGATACTCAGCGTACTAACATAATATTTATAAAAGAGTAGTTTGGCATTTAATGAAAATAAAGTAAATACTTACTTTGGAATACATTTCACGAAAGTATAACAAACCATTCAATACTTTTTGAGTATCAATATTTACTGCATTTATAGTATATGGTACGCATCATTAATTAATATCCATTAAACATTACAAAATCGATAAATTTCTAATAATATAATATATATGATATTAAAAAGGGAAGCACAGAAAAATACGTAGAAATAATCCTGAAAATGAACCAGCAAATCTCATTGTCAAATGCATGGACCACATCCACACTACGGAAGCCATTGTTTTATCTAATATCTGCATTAGATTACGTAAAAAAATTCCGACGGAATAATTTTTTTAAACCTTTATCAATTTTAATTGACGTTAATAATAGAACATCGGTCATCAATTTATTGACATACATGTCGGGCGAATAATTTGCGACTGTTTTATTTAATACCAGCATTATCAATTGATCAAGCAACAATGGAATGAAACACGATAGCTTTTTAGCCATCACAGTGACATGTCATAAAACATCGTCGGGGTTCGCGTGCCGCTTTAATCAGCTACAATTCCATGGCACCCTGCACCCCTGCACCCTGCACCCCTGGAGTACCCCCGCACGGGCATGGGGGCTATCTCAATCTAGGATGAAAGAACTACGGGGGATGCTTGTCATAACTCATTTGGATACATAAATGTATGTATTGAAGTCTCTAACTATTTAAATCTCTGTGGCTTTGTTCATTATTTGTTAAAATGATGGCCTGCATTTCGCACGATCTCCCCTGATACACGCGGTGGGGCCGGGTTTTTTTTCTTTACAGAAACATCCAGTTTGCTCAAATTGATGATACCAACGGTAAATGCTATTTCTAGTTGGGGTTCAATGTTAAAATGAAGACGAAAAGACCGCTACACTGCAGTTGCCATCTCAGTTTTACAGAACTCATGAAAACAGAAAACATTGTGCTGCATAGTAGCTATTTTACTCACAGCTGACGCAAAATGATAGTTTGCGTAACTATTAGTGATCTAGCGGTGGGATTTGAATCTTTTGAACCTCCTCTTTCAATTTCTCCTTGATCATTTACATATAGCGTATAATTCGTGAAATATAGCAATACGGAATTGACTGCAACATTTTGAATAATCTTGTATATAAACCGTATTTCAAAAATAGCTCGTAGTACATAAATTGTATTAAACAGTATTTTCCTTATGAATTATTGTGAAATTTGAAACTTCTGTGTTTTTTCATTTCTTCCATTTTTGACGGTTGATCCCACGATTCTAAACTTTTCATGTTCACACCATGTAAAAGAGTGAAGAAATTGTATGGTATTTGAATCAGAATTATACAATCATTCAGTTTTGCAAAGCGTCTATGAAACGAGTTTTGACAAATGTGGCGCTGTAAAAGCTAGCCCCTGTCCCTATGTGTTTGTTCCAATACCTATCCTAAATACGTATTTTTTTCTCTTCGTTTCGCCCTTATCTGCCGTTTTCTGTCTACAACAAATCCCCAATGTTGGTAGTGCCAAAATCTCACTGGTATTAGGCAATAGAAACAACAGATACTTTGAATAGCCAAACGTCCAGAATATAGCACAGTTCAAGCGAGTCTTAACAAATTGTTCAAAAAATTATATCAAATATAAAACGTAACTTCATGTACTCGTACACTGAAACAAAAATAAACACATTTTTTCTTTTGATCCTCCATAACTTATTTAGTTGCGGTTTTCTCCCCACGTATAATCTTATTATTCAATGCCCTTAGTATCCAATGAAAACCATGCACATATGTTAATGTCATAATGTATTTTTTTGTGTTTAATTCGAAGAACTCCTTTTTTTATTTTAATATAAATTAAATTTCATAATGTTATTATTAAGTTCTGCAATTATTTTAGTTTTCAATGATGCGACAGCTGTTTCGGCGTTCAAGCCCATTTTCAAACTGTGGTTAGGCCACATTGCGACGACTTGCTAATATGATTTTATTTACTTCCGCCCAATTTTAATTTGGACTGTGTTTAAAATGATTTATTACTGTTAAAACTGATTTAGTTGGAAAATAACGAAAAATTCTCTATTATGTGAGCTACTTACATTTATAATGTATTTTTCCCGCATTAAATGACAATGTTTCTTAGTTGATTTGTAATGACGTGAATGCTATTAAATTATTTTTTTGTTATTTATACCAACTTTATATTTGATTATTTACACCCTTAACTTATACCAAATTGTGTACATTATTTAAGTGAGTCGACAGCTCATATATTTTAAATCATAGATTTAATTTGCATAAATATGTCTGTTATTTTCTAATTATATTAGGTTGGGCTAGTTAGTGTAGAGGACACTTGAGGTGAACTGAGAAAAACTGCGCTATAGAAAATAACTTTGATTATTATTATTAGAAGTTACTCTATCGTGCATTAAAAAAGGGAAAAATTAAAAACAACAAATGAATAATGCAATTATATTATCCTTCGCTCACCCAAAAATTAATAAAAAATCTTTCTAAAAGAAAGCAAGTAACTAACTATTTAGTATTTATTTGTATCCTCTTCTGTTGTATAATCTGACATTTTAACTAGAAGTGCTACATCAAATTAATGATAGTTCCCCGTGCCCTAGGAGAAGATCGCAGACTCCATCCCCCATCATCTCCGCACCCCCACCCCCATGAATCCATGTCCGGGAGGGGGAAGGCTTGAACATCGACCTCATTGCGATAATTATGCCTTTATGGAACGTTTTATTAAATAATTTATGTAGGTACGCGAAGTAACAATTGGCCCCGGTTTGCGGAAGGCATTAGTTCGGGGTTTGTTTATCCACAACAACAGACGAGATCGGATAAGGGACGGAACTTGGTGCAACTTGCCCCTTGCTTCCCTTGGTGCATATTTCAGAGGGGATTGTTATATGCAGGTGATAATTTAACTTAAATTATTAACGATATTGTGAGAGGGTAATAGATTTAAGTAAGATTAATGAAATGAAAGATTTTGGTGGGTAGGTACCTAAAACGTCATTATTTATGATGATGCTTTTTTAAACATTCATATTTTTAATCTTGTAGTAGATCTATCAACAAGAATTTTTACTGAAGTATTTTTGAAAAAAGGGTGATTTCAAAACTTAATATTTTTAGAATTTGAAACATGTTTTTTTTTTAAATTTTCAACATTTTTCTTGAATTCTTATTATACTTACCCATCTTGATTCCTAGATACAATCTTACATTTAAAAGTATACAAAAATTGAGGGCGCTGAGATTAAAGGTTTTAAATGGCAACACAAAGATGGCTCATAGTAAAATCAAAGTAAGTTTAAAAAACACAATGGTCCAAGTGCATAATGTTTCGCTTTAATCAAACGGTATTAAGAAATTAGTGATACTTTTGGGAAATGATTCTACATCATATTCTAAGAAAATTTTATGTTTAAAGTTTTTTTTTAATATTTAACGCTTTGCAAGGAAAATAATGTTACATGGGAAGGCGATATTTTTTTTGTATTTCCGAAATGTATGTGTCGAAATAACCATATTAGGTGTTAAATAAATAAATAAATAAAATATTCTTAAAAAAAAATTATAACCTTAAAAAAAACATAAAATGCATGTAATGATGTTTTGACATATTTCTCTAAAACGAACTGTCAAATACAAATATGTTAAAATATTTGGCTTGGTGTTGCCATAGTAATGACATATTATAGTTGCAAAATAATAAATATCTGCAATTAAATTCCAAGCTATAAGTTTTTAACTAAGTACCTACCGACTGAACTTTAAATTAATTGTTGATTTTTTTCTGCCTACTTATGCAAAGAATCGGTACTCATATTAGTTAGTTTGAATGGAAGACTCTGAATTTTGCCTTGTTCTTAAAAACCTTGAGTTAAGGAAGATTGATATTTTTACTATTCGTACACCTAACGTTTTTTACGCGAAATGAAGACAAGCCACTCAGAATTAAAGACAACAGGATGTAATTATCTGGAATCATTAAAAAGTGCAATCATTCCCTTATTGCAATGATTAGCCCAGAATTTCATCACAGGGTAATTCAAATGTTAATTCATTCGAAATTCAAACTGTGCCCAGGAAAGAAACACGGTGCAAGTAGTTAGATACAAAATAGGGGGACTTGAAGGTTTTCACTTGTTCCTTTCAACAGGAGACAACTCAATGAAGCTAGAACGAGACAACGAATAATAAAAACTCTATGTTTATGGTGGATAGAATAGCCCCATCTTATTTCCGAATTCTATGCGCGTTTTTTAGGCACCTGCCGATTTTTTTAACTACAAAGTGCAAGCGTGCAGTTAAATAGGTTAAGTTTTTTTTATTTTTCACGATGCGTCTCCGATGAGTCCAGTGTTTGATTTCCATAGCAAAAAATGGCACAATTTAGACAGCGATTATAAGAGCACCTTTGATGTAAAAAATGTTTGAAAGTATATCAATTTACTATAAACAACAAACATATGAGAACAGGTGATTGCGAATTGCATCGTTTCTTTTTCATACGTTTAACGCTGTGCTGTGATGGTTAACAGACCTGACATTGGATCCGGAGTATACATTATCTATTCCTGACAAAAAATATATACATTCACACCAATTTTTGTGAACATCAAAAAAACCAAGAGTATACATAATAATTAGCTATAATATATGGGTGCCATAAATTTTACAATAAGAAACTCCAGTCCATTTTTTTAATTATTTTTTTGTCTTTATTATTTTTATAATTTTTATTAATTTTTATCTTTATTATTATTTTTTTTTATTAAACCTAAATACCCGTATATGTAGTTTTTCTATTCTAAAGTTAGTTTTCATAGTTAAAATGATTTTCAAAGTTTCAATTTTTCAAAGCCCGCAAAAACGCTCTAAATCTATGGCCGGTCGGTTTTGAGATTAGAATGTCATATGTCAAAACAAGGATGAGCTTTACTGTACATAATTTTATATTCTATTCATAGTAAGCCATAACTAAACACAGGTAATAAAATTATGTACATTTTTAGAAACTTTAACTCAAAGAATAATAATAGTATTGAGTATTAATAGTTTCATAATATCCTTATTGATAATTGGTTTGCTCATGAATACTCTAATTTATTTCACTAATAATTTATTTTTTATATATTTAACAACAAATAGAGCAACAAAGTAACCCAAATTAAGTTTAAATCTCGCCAAAAAAAACAAAAATTCATATTTTAAATACGAAACAAAAGTGAAAAATAAAAATGTCCATACTAATCGAAACACAGAATTGGCCCGCGACGTCAGATGTTCCAAATACAATGATATCAATATAAGAAGGTGTTTTTAGGAAACTATTTTTTTTTTCCTTTTAAATAACGATTTATAAATTCTAAGTATAAAAGTTATATATTTAGAATCGGCACGATCAAGTAAATCAAATACTCGGGTATAGTCGGGCCATGTCAGAAGTCGGAATAACATAAGAGAATATATGAGGCGTTGTATGAATGTGAATGAAGCAAGAAGTGTATGCCAAGATCGAGTTGTTTGGCGGTCCGTCCTCACTGCCTACCCCTGCGGGGAAACGGCGTGATAGTTAGTTAGTTGGCGTTAGCTGATCTATATGAATACATATTTTTAAAGCCATTATATTTTTCACTGGAATTCCTAATTTACATGTTTCCACTTGGGTAGCATAGTATACATATAAGTGAATCTAGTGTTTTTATTTTTATTTTATGTGATGCCACACGAGAGTCCCAGCCGCTCCCAACCGTCTGGAGCCAGTGAGACTATGACATCCCCAATCATCAGTATGTTGTGAGGCAGAAGGTCTTGAGGAGGGGAAGGAGATGGTATAGAGGAAGATGGGAAGTACCTGCATATTCAGACCTGGTCACCAAACACGAGTATAGCTATTTCAAGCAAGGTTTCAATTCTGAATGGTGGTCTTTCACCAGGGCAATACTGACAGTATCTACCACTCTGGAACGTTCCGCATATATACTACAAATGATAAAAATTTTAATGAATTAATTGTTTAGATAACGTAATTTAATGAAATAAAATTTACCTGCACACACCGAGAACTGAACCCGCAACCTTCGGATTCATAGCCAAGGATCGTAAGCACTCAACCAGGGAGACTGTCAAAATAAAACTAAAAGAAGAAGCATAAATTTTAAAGTTACATAACAGTACCTAACATCCAAAATATAAACGCTAAGAATGTTTTAATCAAACATTTTAAAGTTCGATGAAACTTAATTTCACCACACAAGAACGAACCAAAATGACATGAATATTCCTAAATTTAAAATGCTTTTGGATAAAAAAAAACTATAAGTATCTCCACACTAAGCCATATAATTCACTTCAACCGACCATAAAAAAAATTTAAAAAATAAAAAAATAAAAAAAACAGAAAAGGCAAATAAATTATTTCAAAAATCGAACAAAACCTGGCTCGAAAAAATCATAGAAGAAGAGTTATCCACCATCTTGAAAAGAACTTCGTAGGAGCTTAAAAACAATCCGTTTTTAAATAAAACCTAGTCCGCCTCAACACACGAATCCCTAGTGAGGAGGACTAAAAAAACCTTACAAATTGTCTTATTAGCTTTGTAAAATTTTATTAACTAAATGAAAAAATATTTATTAAAACCAAATATAAAAAATAAAATAAAAGTTTGTTTATATGGGCTCAGGGGAGGAAGGGGGTGAGGGAATCGATATAGTTGCAATCTATGTTTTTTTATATTAATGAAACAAGAAGATTTTTTTTTTTAAATATATACCTACACATAAAGTTAGAAAGTTAATACTATGAGATGAGTTGGTATATAGAGGTTTACAGAGTTAAGGGTTACCTATATTTTATATCAGTTTTCTTACAAACGGTAAGCATCTACCTGCATAGACTAAACTTCTAGGAAATTTATGTTCAGTGGTCAAAGCGATATATTGTGCAAATCCCTTAATAATAATAATATTTCCTCAATAATATTTGTAGAATATATGTTTTTAGACATCTCACCTCTAAGGTGCATAGGTAGAAAGTAACTCACACGGTAGGTACCTGCTGTTAAGTTATTATCACAAAATACTGTGAATATAAACAATTTTTTTGAAGATTAAATAATGTGTCGAATATTAACACAAAACTACCCTTTCTGGATCAACCCTTTAATTTCATATCGTTTATCATTGAGATATTTTGCTAAGAATACAACCCAAACAATAACGAAATATTTTTTTAAATATAATATCACATCGATCATTATTATGAATTCGTTGTCCCGCATAGATTTATTACCCCTAAATAGAACGGAACAATTAGGTGCCTACGTAGATCAGCAAAGTGACAATGAGTAGGCACTCACCCGAATATCGAATGTCGATCGATTCACGGATCATATCGATTGATTTGCAAACGCCCTGCAAACACAATGGATCAATGGCGATTCTCAAAAAACCATCGATGAATGGCCTATCATACGGGTAATTTATTTTTTTGTCACAGCGAGTGGTCTGGGATTTATAAAAATAAATAACCAACTACTTGAGGTGGTACCTATGTAATTTTCGTATCTATTCTATATTCGAAATCGATGAGAACAAATCAATACGTCTTATATGTGGATTTTCGAAGTATTTCTTTTGACATCTGTATTTGAAAGCAATTTGCAAATTTGGAAAAATCGTGTGACTTATCAAACGCATATAAGTTTTGTGATGTTAATTTTATATTGGAGACGTGATTATTGTGTGATAGGAAATACGTATCATTCATCCTTTTATAGGGAATTGCAAACAACGGTACGGGCAAAGCTATATTTTATTTGAAAGATATTTTAATTGAGGTTATGTAAGTATTTATATTATTCCTATTTAGGCGTGCCTTCTTAAACCTATAAATTTAAGTAAAATTTTTGAGCTAATCTTTTGCTAAATGTGTCGGATTTTCCCAAGTACGTTTAGACTGTAAGAAATATCATTTTTATAGGTTAATACAACCGTTTTCAGCTGTAAGCGTTTGCTTTGAAACATTAATTTTGTCAAAAAACCAAACAGACGCCAAATTACTTGGTCCGATTTTTTCTTTATTTATATTTTATTATTTTTTTTTTATTTACTTAGGTCTGTCAGCAGTGATTCATATCAATCCACAGTAATATCATATTAATTCTATGGGTAGGCTGATACTAAAACTATTTATAAACGAACGTATCATTTATTCCCAACTTGAAAGAAACATATAACAACATATTATGTACTAAAACAGGAGAAAAAAATGGATTAAAGAAAATTTGTGACGAAAATTGATGCAAAAAAATGATTGACAAATAAGAAAATTGAAAAATTATATTCACCACCCAATGTAGATGTATATGGTAGGTTAAGAGGGACGGCTGCGCTGCCTGTCTCATAGAAAACTTAATTTTGGATTTGAGGTCAAAATACTTACCTAAACCTAATGATCTTTACAGTAAATATCTAGTACGGATTAGAAGTAATTTATTTATTTATTTTTACATTATGAAATATAGGCCATTAAAGGAATTGATTTTTCGCGATTTTAAAGGCACCTTTAACAATTATTTGGGGGCTAACGGTGATATAAAAAAAGTTTTACCCCGTCTACTTTGAAAATATAATGAAATATAAAATAAATTTTAAAAAATTAAAAAAATAATTAAAATAAGCATTATGGTGGTCTTTAAATTAAATTAAAAACGACCAATTTTCGTTGGATCACAAATTTTCCGTACATAATTTAAAATATCGACCCGAAGAAACCTTTTTTTTAAATGTTTTTTTTTGTATTTTTATTTACATAATCATATTTACATAGTAATTATGATATATTTTTTTAATAAAATACGATAAACCCGCAAATAATTTTCTATTTTGCCTCTAAAATTGTGAAAATTATTTTTTTTCATGGCATATACTTCATAATTTAAAACAAAAATAAATAAAATACTTCCCATACGTACTAGATATTTAGTAAACCTTTAATTAAAAAAATATATATATCATTCAGTTTGGATGGGTATTTTGGCCTCAAATCCAAAATTAAGTCTTGTATGAAACAGGCAGCGCAGCCGTTACTCTTAAGAGTGTAATCTTTGTTAATATGTATATTGTATATATAGCAAAAAATCCCACACAGGCAAGGCCAGTGCGTGGGTTAATTAATGGATGATTTGAACACGGCTAATTATGACATCATTAAATTAATCGAATGAATTTTATTTATTTTTTATTACACGTATATATGAACATTTGTTATCGGCTGACGTATTGCCCATCTCACTGGGTGATAAACGCCTGTGTTGATATGTTAATTTACAGGAGTGGTTATTCAGATACGATATTTAGGAAAATAGATAACAATTCAGTTTTTTTTTTCAAAAATAAATTCCTTTAAAGGCCTAAAAAACCTAGAAACAGGCAAGTGTATTAGAGGTGATCAATGATCTTACTTTTATAGGAATTTTTGTTTTGCGTATTTCCTATGTCACTAGGTAGGGTAAAAAAATTTAAAACACTTCTTTGTCAATAGGGGGTTTTATAAACTGGGACATTAAAAGATTTTACGTGTGATTGTCTTAGGGCTCTAGTGCTTGTTCTTTCTTCAAACATATAGATATTTAAAAATTAATGCAGCAGGATATTTTTCAATTTTTTTTTTTTTCACGATGAGAACATTTAGTTCCTTAAAATAAAACTGGTACTTGTCCTTAATGGAACTTAAAGAATAAGCTTCGGGATTAGTTTCTGGATCTTTGCTAAAGGCTCCAGGCAAGTATTTGTGGCACTACCCCAACTGATAATACCATATTTGAGAGATGATGGTACAAGACCACAGTAAAGCTGTCTCAATTGTTTTCTATTCAGTATACGAGTATATCTAACACTTATAATATTATAATAGTCGAACTTCCTCAGTTTTGTCGTTACGTTTGGATATAACTACTGGAAATTCTCTGCAAAGCTGAGGCATACCCTAACTCAGTTCGGAATTTTTTATGTGTAATGCAATGGGAAGTAATGCAAAAGCATGTGTTTTTGGTTTACAAATTTGATTGCCTAAAAATATAATAGATGACTTAATTAAATACTGCAAGTAGAACACACCTTGGCTTTCCGTTTAAACAGACATTTTTGCGAGTCTTTTTATAAGCCTAGAAAAAAATAAAGTGTCAGACCTAAATAAAATTTTATTTTGCAAAATCTCCGACTTACGAACCCTTTTTCCGATATTGTTATTTCGTTCATCGTGGAATATAACCGTAAAACATTTAAAAAATTATAAAATTAAATAAAACACGCATCGTAAATCGAAGCACGCAGTCATTTCAACTTTTTCGCCACCTGCATAAGGAGTGCGTAATTTCGTTCGAATTTTAGGAAGTGGATCGCCTTTAGGGAATATAATTTACAAATTGTGAACCAATTCTAGGAACATTGATCTCGATTTGTTAAAGTAGAAAGGGGTCATTTATTAAATTATTAACAATTATTTAAATATCAATTGTATTAAATTTGTGTTTTTTTCTAACTTTCGTGAAGTGTATATTTTTTAGCAATCTAGTATTTTCGTAAACCGGAAAATATATTTGCCATTAGTTACTATTTTCAACGACATAACATCAAAAAAATTGACGGGAGCGAAAAATAACAAAATTCTTGCTAAAAACAAGTTGTGCGAACCGTAAAAACAATGAACAACATTTAAAAAAAAAGCAACAGTCATCAAAACCCCCCCGAAATAGAACGCAGCATGTGAAACGGTACGGTACCAGTTTATCTATCCGCTGGCTAATGACTTTGTTTTCGTATTTTTGCGGTTAGCCGAAACTCCGGAGTGAAATGCTGCTCGTATCAGCATCAACTGTGGTTTTAGTAGAGACGAATACTACGAACAACGCTTCGAAGAATCGCTCTGCCTGAAAAGAGAAAAAAAGCGAAAGATTTGAATTTGAAACAGTATTCAAAATTTTGCAAATTATGAAAGAGTTGTGCAAATTTGGCTTAATGGTCCTCCGGGTATGTAGGCAAAATTACTAACATTACTGAAAGAATTAAAAGCTTTAAATATATTTTGTCTCTTAGCGTTATTGTGGTAAATCATCTCCAGGGCGGCATACAATGATTGAAATTTTATAATATGTAAAATAGATTTTCGTGTTTCTTATAAGTCGAATTTACATTTTTCCGCGACAAACGCAAGTTTTTTTTTTTCCATTTTCACGTGAATAACGCGATATTCGATATTCTGGTATTTTAAAAGAAGAAAATAATAGAAAATGTTGCGATGATTGGACCACTTAACTTTGTACAGGTATAGATCCTTAGGCTTAATACATATAATGAAAGTAATTGATTCATTAAAACCACCGTTTATTCATATAATAACAGGGTAACTCGTAGAATTTTACTTAAATAACTTAACTTAGCATTACACGACAAAAATTTAAAAATAAAAATTTACTGATGCCTTATTTGGACCACCGTCACCTTGTTCGAACCACTCGGTTGCTGTGATTGGACAAAAGCATTTTGGAAGCATGTCCAATCATAGCGCCTTATTTTAAATTATAATTTTAATACATAGTAAGAGTTTCAATAAAAATGATAAACATTAAATGATAATTAAAATTAGAAAACAAACATAGTGATAACAATTTGATTAAAAATACTTCTAAGTGCAAAGATACCTACATATTTAGTTATTTTGCCTCTTTGGTATAGTCACACTATGAATTTTAATAATAAAACTAAATAAACATCAGTTTGCAGGCGTCGAAAAATTAAATTAAAATTTGATTGTAACTTCATTACTTAAAATCTGTATTTAATATAATATATATATATCTAATAAATAAAATATTCCTCTTTTGTTGCAAAATACCACCGCTTTCGCTGAAAAATAACACCACATTTTCCAAAAATATTGCGTATTTCACCAAAAATAACGAGACATTTTCAGATTCCTATTAATTAGTTATTTACTATACCACTGCGAAATATATTGTATTCTTTTACTCATTTAATTTTCCATTGAAGCAGTCGTAGAGCAATCTTTTAGGGCACAGAAAACATGACAATCAAGATCATAACACAGTGACCAATAGGTAAATGAAATAAGTCCGTGCCAATATAAAAGGTAAGTCGTTTTCGGATATGCGGAAATCAGACTCCGACTCAAATACCGACGCTGTTCATCAAAATGTTAAATTATTTTCTTATAAAAAACAGATAACTACTTAAATAAATTTCAATTTATGGTAAGTCTCAGAAAAAAAATATTTTGCGCGTTTGTGCAAATTTTGTTTGAGTTTGTTTTTCGTATTTTGATTTGCCTTTTGAACCGTTTCACAGCCCGCGTATCTTACATCGTCTATATTCACAAGTATGGCGCTAAAAAAATAGCCATTGTTAGATAGTTTACCGGTCACCATTCAGTCAGTTTAAAGCCGTATCTTTACACTCCGGTTTAGAGACATCCGAGTGCATACGAGCTAGATTCCCAGTGAAGTTATTCTTGGATGCCGATGGTAATTTTGGCACCCTCGCGCTTTTTTTTGGTTCTGTGCAGGAATGCGCGCCGCTCTTCGGGGTTTTATCGTAACTTGGGCATTGACCTTCCCAGGGCGTTGTCACTAGACTACAGGCCCTAACATCTCAAGTGCTAACAAACAACTTCTAAACTGGAGTGCGTAAGGATGGGGTGTTCCACGAATTACGTTTCGAAACTCACAAGAATTCAACTTGAAATGTCTTGTTAGATTTTTCATCCAGTCTGAATTTTACTAGAAAACATTTTAGGTATGTACCTGCCCTTTCGTAGTTAATTACTTTAAAAATGTTTTTGAAGAGATAAATATGAATAGAAATGTGTTATAGGCGTGTCCGGGTGCCCAAAATAATCTAAATTGTTTCTTCTGTTAAAATTGATCAAATATCGCAGGTAATTCTTTTAAATAATTTCATGGCAGAAAAAATTTAAAAAGTCTCGTAATTTTTAGTTGTTGTTTTTTCGACGACGCTAAATCTTGGAAAGTTTTATTTTTAAATTGGTGTTTTTGGCCGTGCAATGATGCAATATTTCCAGCGATATCCCGAGCTACAATAATAATTACGATAACATGGTCTGGGAGTGGTTGTACAATGTACACATAGCCAGCTTGGTCACAGTTGATAACTTATCCCGCGGGCGGGGAGCCGGAGCCAAGAGGCCGACGAATTAACGAATTTATAGGAATGTCCTATCATAATTCGGCGCGCGATGGCTGCCGCGCGATAGCGAGCGAGCGAGACCGAGCGAAGGAACACCAACACATGAAAGCGACACGTCGTGCCGTCTACGCGCCGCGCACACGCACACGCGTACGCGGCTTGCAATTCGTCGATAGGAGAGGGAGATAATACGATGGGATTGCATTTTGTTGCGCGCGTAAAAAACATTTTTATGCGCGCGGGGGGAAGCGGCCGGCGGAGCAGTGCGCACGCCGCAGTCAGCGAGTGACGGCTCAGCGCGAAGGTCGTGTTTGTGCTTGATGTATCAGTGTACCCGGTGTGTTTTCCGATCGCGGTGCAACTAAGTTTTTCGGCAGTTTGTTCCCCGAATTGGCGACGCCATGGTGTGACATGGACTGACCGCTACGTTGCTTTGGATTGTGAAAATTTTGTGACTAATCGGTGAGTTTTCATTCGGGAACAATAATTTCCCCCTTTTTAATATTACCTATCGCTTTACATATTCAGTAATGCAAAGGTATTAAATTTAATTACAAAATAAGTACATACCCATATATCAATAGATTACTCTCTTTTACCCTTTTTCTTCATCTTTAGAAAATATTTTTTTTATGCATATCTTAATGGTTTATTTTTATTTTTATTTTGTATCATTAAGATGCAAATAAAATAAGTTGGTTGATGACTAATTACCTACTTAAATATGAATAAATTCTCTTTAACCCCTGATTTTATTTAGCCTTTTTAATCGTCTCTGGAATTCATTTTGTTTTATACCTTTCCACAAAATATGCACTTAGAAACTTCCATACCTACCCTTTTAATTGTAGAATTTTCGTGTACCTACATATTTACTATCTAATTATTTATAAGGCAATTAATGGGATTTATATCAAATTATGAATAAACATCGTAGCCTAGCTGCATAAGTTGCGCATGAATTAAATTGAGTTAGCATTATTTTTTTTTAATATTATTTTTCGGGTTCCTTAATTGCAACACTGAAAATTATTCGAGGGGTTGGGAAGGCAATTCATGCAAATTAAACAACTTCCGCTCCCAGTGTTTTAGCCGGGAATAAGGAGGGGTTCCAAATTTGTAAATTTAAAAGCAAAAAGAATTGAAATTATTTTAGAAAACAGCATTTATGAACAATTTTTTTTAATTGATTTGCAATTTTTCCGATTTTTTTTTGTAGATAATGATTAATATTATTAGGTAGGTACCTACCCAATTGATAATTTTATTAATGGATACATTTTTTCATAAGTAGGTAGGTGTCTATCTACGTGGAGAGTTTAGAATGTACTAGAAAGAAATTGTTCTTTTCTTAATTTTTCCACTTTTTTTACCGGTTATTGACGAAAGAATGTCTTGATATGTATTTGCATTTATATGGGGACTGATGCAATAAATTATTTGATCGGTTTGTAAAAGCGAAAGAAAACAAATTAAGATGCGGTTTCCTGTGTAGGATGTTTACTTTGAACGTTTTCTTGGGAATATGGCGGTGGACTGAAATAACTTTATGATAAACTTGTCACTTTTATAACTTTAGCGAGAAAAGTTTTGTTTTAATAAAGCACACCGTCAATTTTTAAAAATATTATTATCGATATCTGTGTTTTGTTAAATAAATACACGTATCAATATGTTTATTTAAAATGACATAGATAGCAGTGGCGTGCAGTCCAAATAAGCTTAAAAGCTGTAACTACTCTAAGAAAAATCAACAATAAGGAGAAAGTTTGAAAATTTAAAAAGGCTACGAATTTATATACAAATTTTAAAATTAATAGGAAATTATTGGCCATAACAATCATGAAAATTATCGTTTTCAAATATTCAATGCACAGTGAGGTTGTCTCATAAAACGAAATTTCATGTTGTTTACAAATGTATCATATTAATTAGAACATTCGGAGGACAGAATTTTAGGAAAATACCGAATAGTACCCAATAAGCCGGCAAAATGTTGGTATTTCAGGAGAATCTCGCCGGCCGGCCGATAGGCGTGTCACGTCACGTCACATAAAATGACTGGCGCGGCAGTATACGTATATATCGAATGGCAGTAATTCGAAATGTGAATTGTACTGATTTTCGTATCGTGACTTCACTTCACCTATACGTTTTTCCCAAGTTCACTTTGAAAGCTCATAACTTCGTCGTTTTTGGAGATATCTAAAAATTATTTTTTGCTGTCGTTATTAACTCTTTAAATGTATATATATAATATTTTTTCAGCAACATCAAAAAAAAATAGGAGACAACCTAATTTTTGTTGTTTTTAAAAAGGTTACAATAATCATTTTTTACTCTGCCTCCGTCTCACTAGGGATATCCTGATTTTATATATATTCCGAACTTGAAAAACTACAGTCCACCTTTGGTCACAAAGTAACGCACGCCACTGATAGATAGGTATTCCAACTTAAAGAAGAAAATCAACCGCTCTCAAATAGTAGATAAATTATATTCAAATAAATAAATAGATCTTTTTAAAAAGTGCAGCATTAAACCAAATTTTCAAAATCCTAAAAAGTATGGATCGTATCAATGTACTAGTTACTAGGTACCTACTTAATAAAGATAATATTTTTAATGTTCGAATTTAGGTATAATTGAAAATGTTTAAAAAATATATAAGATCAGAGCGAAATTGAAAATAATTTTTAACCCTTCCTCTGCACCGGTTTCAAAATCCTACATGTCTTCCCTTATTCTAGTATTACCGGTTCATTAGTCTTTTAATACGAAAATATAACACCCTGAAAATGACGTTAATGGTATAATACAATGTATTTACAACACATATTAAAAGCATTATACCGTTTACTGTTTAAAACCGAATACATATCAATATGTATTGAAGAAATATCCGGCAAGCATTTTACAACCCTTAAAAGGGGGTTGAAAGTAGGTATAGCAAAATCTTACATATGCATAGCCAATAGATAGAAATGAATGATATGATAACTAACAATATTGTTACAGGAAAGCATTACTGATTTAAATCTATGTACTCATATATATATAAAAATCAATGTAAGTTTATTTGTTTGTTTATCCTCGATTTTCTCGAAAATTACTACACTGGTTTCGCTTAAAATGGGACAGTTTGTTCTCATTAGTGCCGGAAAGGTTTAGAGAGTAGTTTGAATAAAATCCAATATGTAAAACTGTTGCTATGACGTTTTAAAATTAGTTTGAAAAGCATTGAACCCTCCATGTTTTATTTAGGTTAGCCCATAGATATAACACTCTGGTTAGCCACAGATTACATATTCAAAAAAAGAAGGTCTTTTCAGGTAGAATATTTTCAAAATGGAAGACACGAGTAGGTACCTACTTAAGAACTATATGATTTAGATATATTTTGAAAAAATAAACGCTTGGAATGAAATAAATGAATGTTTCTTTATTTGGAGATAGTTACTTTCGCTGTCAAATCAATTATTGTACCCGAGCAAGGCCGGGTACACATCAGATAGTGGTCAAGTAAATAATTTAAAAAAACTTACCAATTTATACCGGTGGTAACAAAATCGCCATATAGCCGCGTGAACCAAATGGTTGGACATGACAGGCATCTTCCATATCACGTCATGGAAAATTGCGGTGTTATTAAAAATACTGTAACTTGCTTTATTTTTTCTTCTCTTTCTATATCTTATATTATGTTTTATACCTCATCGTGTTATTAAAAATGTTATATTGTGCGTTTATATTTTCATTATTTCTTTTTATTATTTAGCATCTCTACCAAGTGAAAACTAAACTAAAAACTATGCATTCAGTGAACATTTTTAACTGGATTATTAACACTTGCATACTTCCCCATGTTAATTTTATAAATATGATAATGCTAATAATTTGTAAATATTCCGAAACAATAAATTTAAAAGCAAAATTTGTGTAATAAATATAATATTAAAATCGTGGTCGTAAGTAATGGCAGTTGCAGCAGAATACGCCGAAATTTTTCGTCATTAATTTGCAATTATTTTTTTTACAATTAACAATACGATGCAATCTTTCTTTCTAATGCCTTTGTCTCATCATTCAAACGGTGGCATTTCCCATTATTTAAATTGCATATTTTCCTGTAGATATTGGTACTGTTCCTTAGCACTTTCAATTTTCCATTCTTATCTGTGCTGTCAACTGATTTGACATGTCTTTAATTATGTCATCTCTGTAAATATGCCCACTAAATACAGAGTTCATATTTTGGGTGTTCCTCAACGATACACTATGTACCTATATTGGAGAAAATAAAAATAAAAATACAGGTATTTATCGAACGCAACAGGGAAAAAAATGTTTTTTCAAAAAATCGGGAAAAATTCAATATATACGTATGTTTGAGTGGGTTAATTAGTTGCCGAGTGGTGTTGTAGTGAGTGAGAGGGTTACGGGTATCGCTCACCGTGACACCATGCGCGGTCGTGGGTAGTAAGACCGGCTGTAATTGACGTATCACTCGTTTATTGCGTGGCCGATGTTTTTTCCTCGTTTTCAACACATATACACAATATTTAACTTATGTACATATGTACCTATGAACTTTTAATGAAATGACTTGCATAAGTAATAAACGTAAACTATTTAATATTATTCGAATAAAAAATTACAAAATGCCCTGTACACTGAGTGCACGGTGTCGGAGCTCGGGGGATTTTCTAGCACCGTAAGAGAAGCGTTAACAGTATAAAATTTTAGTCTGGCCTTTTTCTTTAGATGTTGGTACTCCTTCGTATTTCCAATATAAAACCTATTTTCCTTTAAAGGTTATATTAATATTTTCCTGCAGAGACCGGAATGTCCACTTCCTTCAATACCATTATAATTTACCTTACATTTTCCTTTTAATCGGTTTGTGAATAAAGTAAATGGTATTTCTTTTAGGAATCATCTAATTTCATAGAATGGGTACTTTAATATTTCGCATAATTTGTCAAAAATCAATCTGCATTGACGACATGGCTTCATTTCAATGTTTGTTTAATTTGCAAGATAAAATTCTTATCTGTGTAGCTCATTGCGAATCAATAGACTGATACCTTTTTCATTATCAAAATTGTATTTTGCATAGAATTAAATTATTTGCTATTACTTAATGAAATTATAGGTGGGACTGAAGATAGCTGTGCTGATACCAACCCTGGTGTATGGCAGTGAGCCATAGAACTGACAGAGGAAGGATGAAAGTAGACTGAATGATGTAAAAATGGGATCTCTGATGCGAATTTGTGGTAAAACCACGTATGATCGTGTGAAAAATGTTGAAATTCGTAAAGAATGCAAGGTTGATGTAAGCGTAATGATTAAGATTAAGAAAGGGACGCTTAGATGATTTGGGCATGTAGAGCGAATGGACGAAGAAAGAAGTTTAAGGAGAATATATGACGCGAATGTGAACGGAAGAAGAAGCCGGGGATCAAGTTAATCGACCGGTCAGTGGCTGAGTTAGAATCGCGTCTGGGTCTCACCGAGGCGTCTTGAGTTTAATTCCTCGGCTGGCTAAGTCCTCTATCACGACACACGCAACATCTTCCGCTTACTGTGATGTTAGTAGGAGATTCTCAAATATGCGGGTCATTCGTAACCAGGGAATATTTGTGTTTCTTTTAAATAAATAAAAAAATACTTAGGTCGGGCCATGTCAGAAGTCGGAATAACAGAAGAGAATGTATGAGCCGATGTATGAATGTGAATGAAACGAGAAGTGCATGCCAAGATCGAGTTGTTTGGCGGTCCGTCCTCTCTGCCTACCCCTGTGGGGAAACGACGTGATGGTTAGTTAGATAGCGGTTGATAGCTTAACGATGCAATAATTAGACAAATATTATAATTTCATTTTCGAGAGCCTGATATTAGTCGTACGAGTGAGTATATTGTAGTAAACGTTAAACCGTACATTTAACTTTATTAATTTGTGCAAAATTGTCACTAACAACAATTTGTGTAAAATTAGCAAAAATCCAAAATTGCCATTGTTTTCTTATTAATCTAATAAGACTCGCGTACGATTCTATTTCGTAATTTATATGCGTCGCGGGATTTTTCTTCACTTCAAATCTATACATGTTTCTGTTTCCAACCGTCTGGAGCCAGTGAGACTATGCCATCCCCGATCGGGGGTATTTCGTGAGGCTGGAGGTATTGAGAAGGAGAAGTAGATGAGATGTGGAAGTACCCGGCTATTCAGATCTGGTCATCAAACACGGCTAAAACCATTTCGAGCAACGTTCCGATTCTGATTGGTCGTCTTTCACCAGGTCCATACTGAAAGTATCTACCACTCTGGAACGTACCGCAAATACACTTGATATGATTTTAAATTAATAAATTGTGAAATAACATAAATAAATCAAATAAAAATTTTATTGTGCACGCCGGGATTTGTACTCGCGACTTCCGGATTCGTAACCAAATATCGTAACCACGGAGACCGTCATATAGATATGTACCTATATTGCACAGAACGGACTGTTTTCAGCTCGCAATGTTATTTCCATCATGAGCTATATAGCTTTGAAATATCCACGTGACTGAAGTTGTGTGTTATTCATTTTTCATATTAAATATCGATCGAAACCGGTTGAACAGATACTCAAATATTATAACGACTTATATATTAATTGAGTTATTCTCAGCTCGCGAGCTCGCAATTTCATTTCCATCGTGAACTATGGAGCTTTGAAACATACATTAAAGTTTTTAAAGATAAGACAAAACGCATTGATTGTTCTATAAATTACCTATAACCTACGACTATTAATAGTTATTGTGTTTAATTCAGTTCTATGACAATTCAACACACGTATAAATCGGCACACTTTTTAAAAGTGATATAAAGTGATTAAAAGTACGAAAAAAAACTAGCCCCAAAAACCATGAAACGCTAACAATATATTACCTGAACAATTTTTTTTCGAACCTTTAAAGACTTTATGTAACGTTTAAAAAGTGTGACGATTCATACTTGTGTTGAATTATTTGGGCACCGTTTAATTTGTAGAACTTCATATCATTTTTGTTTAATCTTCTGCATATATATAAAAATGAATGCTTGTCTGTTTGTTTGTCTGTCTGTCTGTACTCGATTTTCTCGAAAATTACTCGACCGATTTCGCTGAAAATAGCACAGTTTGTTCATATTAGTGCCGGGAAGGTTTAGAGAGTTTTAATGAAATCCAATATGTAAAACTGTTGCTATAACATTTTAAAATTAGTATGAAAAACATTGAACCCGCCATCTTGTATTGAAGTTAGCTCATAGATATATCACTCTGGTAAGCCATAGATTACATATTCAAAAGAAGGTTTGTTTGGGTAGTAAATTTTCAAAATGGAAAACACAAGTAGATAAGTACCTACTATTAAGAACTTTATTATTAAGATATGTTTTGAAAAATAAATGTTTGGAAAGAAATAAAAAATTCAAATGAATGTTTCTTTGCTTAGAGATAGAAATAGTCGTCACAGGGCATTACTTTCGCTGTCAAATCAATTATGGCACCCATACGACAAACAAGAATTCACAACTTCATAACTTTATTCGAAAAAAATAAAATAATCCCGAACAAGGCCGGGTACACATCAGCTAGTTTAACATAAATCAAATTTAATAATGTTATTCAACTTCAAGTTCTGGAGGTATTTTATTATTGTGCGAGCTGTTTAGTTTTTAAAATTAGTTTTGTTTTAGCCTGGTGTCTATTTGGCTTTTTAATTTGCGGCCAAAAATATGTTGATTATCCCCCTTGTCTATTTTCTCATGGATACCTTATTATTGTTTTACCGAGGGGTGCGAACACCGCCCACCAAATACGTCCATTTGCTATTTGTTGTTTGTTTCTGTGCACTCACCGACACTAGCTCACGGCGGAACTAAAAAACGCGATGCGTCATCCTGCATCAATGATTAAGTACCTACTTATTGTTATTACGATTGCGTTAAGTATTATAGTTGTCGTGATCGCGATTGTAATTCACGTGGGTGGACGATATGGACTAATGCATCGTTCCAGTTATGATAAAGCAGTTTTTAGGATGTGCAAAAATGATTCATTCGCTTTATGTCATCAGATGACTGGGTGGGGTAATACTTGGATTTTGCTATTAAGTGAGAAGGTACTTGCGTACCCACATTTCAGCGGACCAAAGTTTACTTTACATTTCAGCGGACTAAAGTTTACTTTACTTAAATGCATTATTTATAATTTATTTTTCCCTTTTTCAGAAAATAAAAAAAATCAAGATGGGAAGCAGTGAGGGACAAACCTACTGCCTCCGGTGGAATAACCACAAGACGAATCTGGTGGAAATACTGGATATCCTGATAAAGATGGAGTACTACGTGGACTGCACGATAGTCGTGGACGAGCACGTGCAGTTCAAGGCGCACAGGGTCATCCTGGCGGCCAACTCGCCATACTTCCAGACCATCCTCATGGACGTACCCATGGACCACTGTAGTATCCTATTCCCGGGGGTCAAGGAATTCGAGATGCGCGCCTTGCTGGAGTACATGTACACGGGCGAGGTGAACGTGACGCAATCGCAGATCCCGCGCATCATGAAGATTGCCGAGCAGCTGGAGGTCAAGGGCCTGTTCGACATGACGGAGCTGCGACAGCGCTTCCGCGAGGAGCCCGAGCCCTGTGCCGCTACGCCGACACCCGCGCATTCGTCCTGCTCGCCCCCGCCCTGGAACTTGCCGCCCGTGCATACGCCCCACCAACCGCACCAGGCACCCCCGCCCTCGCTCAGCGCCTCCTACGAGGCCGCCTCGGACATGAACCCGCTCAAGCGCAAGAAGCTCTCCAGCATCAGCTCTATGCTACTGTCGCGTGACACGCCCATCCTGCGCAACGTGCTGGCGCAGACCAGCGTGGCGGACTCCTCGCAGCCTGTGGCCGGCCTGCTCTGCCAGCCCGTGCCACCGGTGCCCCACCCCCCACCACCACGCTCCGACCGCTTGCACTCCAACGGATCCGCACATGATTCCTATAAGGTAATTATTCACACAATATACCAGTCGAAAATGTTCTACTTTAAAAACCTTCTCAATAATATTGAGATTCTACACCTATTTAATCGTCACTAATATTTGTTCAAATGGTTCTATTTCAGCATCACCGCACAGAATTGTCCGAAGAAGCGCACTCTCCCTACACAGACAAATCTTACGACGAAGACAGCATTAACCGCAGTTTCCACCCCGCCTCCCCACCGCAGAACTTCGCCAGCGATCTCCGCTGTGGCATCGCGCCCTATGTCCCGCAGCAGAAGCCGGAGTGGAAGCGGTACAAGCAGTACACGAGAACGGACATCATGTCCGCCATCGAGTGCGTGAGGAACGGCATGAGCGCACTGCAAGCGTCCAGGAAGTTTGGCGTTCCCTCTCGCACTCTCTACGATAAGGTCAAAAAGCTGGGAATAACTACCAGCAGGCCTATGAACAGAAGTATCAAACGGGAGCCTAATGGCAGTCCTGGAAGTATGGGAGGAGGATGGCTCGGAGGAAGGGACGAGGAACCCATGCACCCCGCAGCAGCTTTGCTCGATGCAGGATTCTTACAACAGGCACTGGAAGGACGTGGAGAACTGGGTGGACGCGAAGCTCTGCATGCGATGGCTCTAGCTGCTGCCGCCCACGCCGCCGCTGCGGGACTAGGTCCTACGGGCTCCCCGCCACCGCGCCCCCCATCACCAGGAGTGCTCAAGTATATCCGCCGCGCTAGCCCCAGCCCGCCCCGCCCCTCCCGCCCCAATGGCCTCCACCCGGAGGAAACAGATGATGAGGATCGCGTGGAAGACCTCTCAGTCAGCCGCAAGCCCGACCCCGACCCTCCCGGAGTCATCGTCCCTCCCATGAACATGAACCAAGTCTCAGCCATAATAAAGAAGGAAGACGTGTTGCGGGACTACCGCGACGACTCTAGAAGAGGCTTGTCCATCGACTGCGGAGACAGAGATTGATTCTAATTGGGCTCACGTATGGAAATGTATAAATTATAAAATCAATTATTACTTTGTTAATTCGCATTAGACTCCGTTGGAGGTTTAAAGTGCTCATAAAGCAGACTGAGGATTCAGTGCAATATTACGAGAGAATAAATAAGCACCCGTACTATATTTTGTTATCGGCAAATAGTTATAAGAAATCGAAAGTTAATATTTAATTTAAGTAGGTATAAGTTCGTTGTTTTATTTTTCATATCCTAGATTCTCGTAACGTAAATGCTGTAGACTTGTTCGTCGATTAGTCTCCCGTAGGGTAAATTCACTCGGGACCAGATAGCCGGCAGCAGTGCGGGGGACTCTACGAATATTCCTCTAGCAGCGACGAGAAACGAAACTATAAGACTGAAGATTTATTGTATTTATAATTTAAACATTTTATATAACCTTAATGTAAACAGAGGCGATGACCCCGCGGGATAATCGCTAGACTGATATGTCCATACTATTGTATAATCTAGTATAGTTCAAGACATTAGCTCTAAGTTGGGGCAAGGGTTATGGGACATGGGACAATGCCGAGGGATATCAATTGTCTTACATCAAGGTTTTAAGATCCTGCATTCAAGTACAAAACATAGCACTGGTATTTATAATTTTAGTTATCCTTTCCCTCATGAAAATTTAAAAGTAAACTTAGTCTCGTATTTATAATCTCATTAATAGAAAAATATTTTGATTGTTAAATATTTTTTATCATTTACACTGGTTTAAGTTTTCGCCACCGTTATACGCATTCTTGATTATTATTATATTTGTAGGAGGAGAATAATTTTTCAATAGTTACAGTTTTTTTTCCACCCTTCTCGAAATATTGAACAAGATTCGAATTAGGCGTTGTGAGTTACAGAGTCCGGTTTTAAGGATTATGAACGATACGTAATTATGTTTGTTGACGGATGTTGTGTATGAAAAAATCGCTAATATTCATAAATATTATTATTATTTTGTATAAAATACATGTAACGTTTTGATGGGAAATTTAAGAACCACTCGGTTGGTGAAAAGATAGTTTCTTACTTTTCTCTAATGGAAGGAAAAATTTGCCAGCTTTATATTTAAATTAAATTAATAAATAAGGGAATGTAATAAATTATTTATAAAGCGTATATTTCAATAATAAGTGTTGCTGTTTCACTTTGGAAAATTATTTGTCAGCGAAGCACTTTCTGTTTAGGCGATAAGGGTGTGTACTAATCGGGGTTAAGATATATATGTATTATGAAATTGCACAGTGTTCTGTGGTGTTAGATTTGCGCACACTCAGTGTCAGGTGTTCGGAGGTGTCCGGAGACGGAGACGGTATTAAAGGAAGGTTTTGTGATGATGGGTCCTGCAGCCGCAGCCATTCTCTTACATTAGTGTCCGCACTTGCAGATTTCTTCACACAGCTGTGATTTTAATAGACTGATTATTTATGCAATATCACTCGTTACCTCACAATAGACTGACATGTATTTATATTCCCCGAGGGTGAGAGCAATATTTTATATTCAGAGGTTTCTCATGCTCGGGGGAAGTATTCTAGTCCATAGTAACAAACAGGCTTGAACAACCCAACTGGCTACAATCACCGCCTGCTTAAATAATACTGAAATCCAATCTACTTTCATTGTCTAATTTCCGACGATGAAGTTTAGCGACCGGCGTTAACATCTGCATCTTTAGTTATGTCTTAATGTTATAGTTATGTAATACACTTGTGTTTTGTGCAGCTGTAAGACAATTTCGTAGTTTTTATAAATAATTTGCGTACCCCTGAAAGAATTAAAAACATTAGTTGTGTTGACTTACAAATGATTATGTTATGCGAGTGTTTTGTCAATATGAATATGTTTTAATGAATAACATGCATTATCTAATAGAAGACTGAATATATTTAAGTTAGTTAAACGTCTTGTTGATATTCATAACTCAACTGAATTGTGCCTTTTGCCTTGTTTTATTAATTAGGACATTCCATTAGTTATATTTGGTTGGCTGAATGCTCAGCACTTTTATTTCAAATCTGGTACAAAGCGTTTTGGGATAAGTTAGTTCTTTGAGTGGATTAGTGTCACAAATTGGATTGCTGTATGTTTGTTTGTCTTTGATGTTTGTTAAGTCTTCATAGTAAATTGCTATGTTAGGTAATATCACAATATAACTGAATGTGCCTGTATTTTCACATTATTAAATGGTCATTTTTAAGTATCTTTATTATGCATCCATAGATATTTATTAGTTTTAAGATATCTGTTTATTCAATATGACAAGCATATATATTTACATAAGATTATGTTATTTCCATTAATAAAAATCTTTTGTTTTTAAACATCCGTTATTTTAATTTGCATTCCAAGAATAATAAACTGTGCAGATGTATGTAATCTATCTAGATACGTATGATAAGAATATTATTATAAAACCTATGTAATAATATTGTGTTTGGTATAGAAAACAATCTAATCAACTGTGTTAACGCGTGAATAATCAACAGGAGTACGAGGAAATATTTAAAGACGCGGGAAGAGTATGTGATAATGATATAAAAATATTTGCAACTAAGATAACAATAGAAGGCCCCGCAAATAAATAAAACATCCATATATGGCTCACTACTATTACATAATCCAACGATTACTATTAGAACATATTACGACGATACCAAAGCCAACTTAACACCTTAGTATTATTATTTACAACACTAAAATTAAAACTAATTTCACCGAAAACAACAAAATGTCAAAATCAAATGTCCCGCACGTACGAAATGTCATTTTTTTTTTTTGCCTATTTGCAAGATTGCCACGCGAGAAATATTCTCTTGAAACTCGAGATGGTTATCATATTTTTTGTCGTTGTCTATTACACTGACCATAAATAAGTAATATTTTTTATTCATTGCATATTTTACGCGCATTTTGGTGCGTATTTTCTACATATTTTATATGATATTTTGCCGTATTGTTGCATGAAAATAGATGGCATTTAAAAAGAGAAGTTTTTGACATGCAGATCATTTGATACATGCTACGTATTTCGAATTAATTCGACTTGCTTTGCTTCATACGAAAATATATAAAGTAACATTAAAAATATAAATCGCTACCTGCTTTCTTTCTTTCTTTAATTCTACCTTTTTTAAAAAAAAGGTAAACATTCCCCGGTTAATGATAACCTGACAATATTTAAACCTCCAAACACCATCATTAAATGCGGAAAATGTTGCTTTTGCAATGACGGGGGACTTAGCTGGCAGAGAAATTGAATCCACAATGCAGACACGTTTGTCAACTCAGCCACTAACCAGCCGTTGCCTTTTTGCCTAGGCCAGTTTTTGAAAAAGTAATTATTAATGTACGAGTATTTTGTTCTATTTTCTGTTATTGCCGGTTATCTTTTTTTGAAAATTATAGTTTGCTCACAAAAAGTAATCGGAAAGGCATTACCGATTATTGGATAGGTGAAATCTTTGATGCTTTGCTAAATTAAAAAGTAGGCTCACAATGTTACAATCATTACCAGCAGAAAAATGTTTTGTTTGAACTTGGAATATATAGGATTAAAGGCAGGTTTTTCAATCTACTTATAAGCCTTCCAACAAGCGGGAGGCCCAATACTAAAAAATCCGTGGCGTCGGAAGGTTCGACCATCCGATCGTCGTTTCCTAAAGTCAAGCCTACCAACTTTAGGAAAGGACGACCGGGTGGTCGAACCTTTTGACGCCATGTTTTTTTTAGTATTATGCTGCCCGCTCGTGTGGAAGCCACATTTGGAATGTCACTAGGATTATTTCCAGATACTAACTTGACAAACGAAAATATCTCTTAAGCCGAGCTTAAAAACCAACTGAAATACCCTAAGCCTGAACACTTTTAAGGTGTTTTTATAAATAAATAAGAACGATTCGATTGGAATCGATTGAGTACAAAATGATGCGTATTACAGATATAATAATTATTCAATGTAATATATGTGTAAATTTCCCTGTGGAAAAATTAAAAATAAATTAATCGATGTTTTTTCCACAAGCGAATACACCACATTATGGAGTGAAGAAAATTGTGTATGAAAATTGGAACTTCGACCTCCCACGGCCAAATACTTCCGTAGTGTGCCTAGGGTAAATTTTGCGTGCGGTCCGCCGTGCACCAGCTGAGTCTGTTTTCGTAATAAGTTATTTGTTTTTTTTGTAAAATATCCCGTCTTACCGGATAATGTGTTTATATATTATAAAAATTGTATATATTGTATTGTATTGTATAATTGTATGTATATCTATACATTTTAATATTCTTTATTAATTAATTTTTAAGTATGAAAAGATATTACATGATTTTCGACTGCCAAAGCACCTGCCCGTATTATGTGGCTACCATATGACGTTCAACACAAAACAAAAACTTTGCGCTGACACTTGACAGCTACAATGGTTATTAATAATCCAAGAAAAAGAACGAGGTGATTTTTCACAAAAACGGCGCTATACAAGTCATCCAATTATTATTATTATTATTAAGTATATTTTGCTTAATTGAGGGTTATAGATCAGATATAACAAAATACAATTTTATTTTTCTTTTTACAAACAAAAAACCTTAGTTAATATAATACGAGTATATTATTTGAAAAAAAAAATCACGATATGTCGGCTATCATAATATGGGCATGTGTCTAGTTCGGTAGTCGAAAATAATCTATTCTTTGAATCCAAAATCCATAAATATGAATAAATAAAATTAAATAAATATACCTATCAACTTTTCGAATTATAAAACGGACTTTTTCCGAGGCGAATTTTTTTGGTAATTACCAGGGGAAATTCAAATCGAAGAAAATTATATTAAAATTACGAAAAGTTGTAATTAAAATATTAATGTATTTAATGATTGCATCGAACACAGGTATGTATCATTTTTATTTTAAAACGATAAATAAAGCGCGATTTCCAAAGTGAAATTTCAAATTCGAAGACCGCTTTACTCAGCGGAGACAAAAAGTATTGCCATTATTGTCAAGTCAAAAACTTGAAACTATATTAATATATTTTTGCCGTTGGCCACACTTCCGGCGATGGCAGTGCTACACACTTGGTTTTGACCGGAAATACTAGGTCTAGTAATTCCGTTCCCCTTTCCTGTGGCCACGCATCTTCTGAGCCAGGAATTTGGCGCCACACGGTTCGTTTTGCTCATTTACGGCAAAACCACCGGGCCACCCGCTGGTGTGGAAGTACCTTGTGGCAGTCGGTACATACACACACATTTACACATATACAAATACAAACATACAGATATAATTATAATACTGGGATGATTTGTATAGCGCCGTTTTTGTGAAATATCACCTCAAGGTCGCTGTACAAATACTACTTTCTAGGGTTTATCTTATTATGTACATATACAGAAAACATATTTACCTGGTAGGGCACTCCAGATTAAAACGTTAAATTACAATGTTTTGGGCTGAGATGATATGACTTTGCACGCACAGGACACATATTAGAAAACACTGCACATTGCATGACATTGAGTTTATTGTTTAAATCCTATTTGTCATTGATATTACATACATTAGAAGGTTATTGGCAAAAGAAGAGTAGGTACTTATTTGAATCATGATTTTATTTGAGATTTTTGATAATAATAATTTTCATTTACAAATATTTAAATTATTTGTTTATTAGGTAACTGAACCATTCATGGATATGTCTGTCCGAAGAGAAGAGTTTTGAGTTTTGTTCTGAATTCTGTCGAGTCTTTAATCAATCTTAGATCGAATGGCAGTTTATTCCAGGCTTTAGGGCCTGACACGCTGAAAGCCCGCTCACCAAACTTAATATCTGGTGTGCGCTTTAGTTCCTTCAGCCTTCCGATGACGGATGACGTCGCTGATCTAAGAGTTGACTGGCGTAAATTGGAATTTTCTGGGATGCAGACTTCCGATAGGTAAGCCGGGGCCATCCCGTTAATTGATTTAAATACCATCCAGCAAAACTTGAAGTGGATTCTTTCAGGACATTTGAGTCAGTACAGATTTTTTAGATGTTCTGAAATGTGGGAGTATTTAGATAAGCCTGTAATTAGCCTTGCCGCAGCGTTAAAAACTGATTTTAATTTGTTAATTTGATAGTTGGGGAGACTTGCATACATTCCATTGCAATTATCCAGACGTAAAACAACGTACGAATTAACCAGTAATTTAGTCGCCTCTGTTGGCAGTTTTCTCCGCACTGCTTTAATTTGCCTTAATTGAAAGAACCCTGTGCTTACAGTTCTGTTCACTTGGCTTTTAAATGAAAAATCAGCATCCAGATTGACTCCAAATAATTTGATAGATGTCTTCGGAGTAATGTCAGTTCCAGAAATAGTTATTGGGGACATGTCAATGTTATGCAGGCGTCTGCTTGTGGCGGTCCAGAGAAACTCAGTCTTTGACGGATTCAGCTTCAATCTATTTGAGGTCATCCAACGAGTAATAGCTTCTAGACATTCAGCTATGCGAGTTTTTAGAATGTCTATTTCTTCGGGCAAGCAATAAAATCAGCATAGCAGTGCGATTTAAGACCAAACGATTCGATTATTTTAGCGACATCATTTGTGAAGAGGTTAAAAGTAGTTTGGCCCAGGACGGACCCCTGGGGTACTCCAGATGAAAGAGTTGCATAGCATGATTGGTGTTGACCCACCTTCACGGCTTGTACACGATTCTGTAAATATGATGTCAGCCAATTCTAAACGCCACAGTTTAAACCAAAGGATTCTTCTTAAGTGTGATAAGAAAATCGTGGTCAATCGTGACATAATCGGCACTCATGTCTAAAACTGAAAGAAGTGCCAGTTTACCCGACTCGATGGTAAGAGTTATATCCGACAAAACTCGTAGTAAACCAGTTTCCGTTGAGTTAAACCTTCTGTATGCAGATTGGTATTTAGTTAACAGTTTATTTGAATTTAAGTGACATACTATCTGTGAAGCAGTAATTTTTTCTAAGATTTTAGATATAAATGGAAGATTTGAGACGGGTCGATAATTTGAAAGATCTTCAGCGTCTAATTGGGGTTTTTTAATAATGGAGTTACGACAGCTGATTTAAGTGATTTTGGAAAATCACCCATGCTAAGTGACTTATTCAAAGATGAACTAGGAACGGAGCTATTTCATTGCAACACTTTTTCAGATATCAATCTATCATATGTAGTTTATCCTGAATAGCTACCTATATTCGATATAATATGTCTATTATAGACAAAGAGAAAATATGTTTTGATATTGGCGACCGGATCGACGCGCCGGCGTTCGATGGATATAAAATTGCTTTTCTGATGGGTATTTCAGCGAACTAAATATTTATATTGTAAAAATTAAATGTTGCTTTCTGAATTATTTATAAATATTATACACTAAGATAATATTAGATAAGACGGTGGTTATCGCAGTGGGTATAATTCTAGGAATAACGCAAAAAGGTTAGGAACTGAAAAGCAATCTTAGGTAGTTACAACAAGTCATTTATTTTGATAGTCGTGGGGTTAGTCTTAAACTGGAGTTAATCTTAATTAGACACAAAAATTCAATGTAACTAGATAGGCAAGTACTTAAATCTACTTGTAAAGTTTTTTTTTTATATATGAATACCGCACAAGAGTCTCAAACTGCTCCCAACCGTTTGGAGCCAGTGAGACTATGGCATTCCCAATTGGGGAATGTTGTGAGGCTGAAGGTATTGGGAAGGGGAAAGAGAAGGGGGAGAGGAAGGTGGGGGAAAGGGGAAATACCTGGCTATTCAGTTCTGGTCAACAAACACGGCTAAAAGCCATTTCAAGCAACGTTTCAATTCTGAATGGTGGTCTTTCACCAGGGCGATACTGAGAGTATCTTCCACTCTGGAACGTGCGCTCGTATATATTATTTTTAAAATTAATTAATTGTGCAACAACACAAATTAATTAAATAAAAATTACTTGCGCACGCCGGGATTTGAACCCGCGACCTTCGGATTCGTAGTCGAGAGCCTTACCCCTCGACCATTAAAATTAACTTATTACTTCGTTAAATCTACATAAAAGGTTGTATTCTTAAAATTAGAGGTTCACAGGCTTATTTGTATGAAAAAGTTGTTTCTTAAAGTTAGAGATTCACTTGGCTGACAGGGTGGAAGGATTATCATGAGAGTCAGAGGCACTTCCCTTTACTGATGGCTATCCAGGGTCCATTGGCTGCTTTGTATGCAGAGTCCTCGCGTTCTCACTAGGTATCCAAGTACCTCCGGATCGGAAGTAGGTACAAACGCGGCGATAATCAGAGGCCTGGGCGGTCTCCAGGGTTTGATCTCCGAAGGGCGAAGATCAGTAACTTTCTGGGCAGAAGCAGGGGTTCAATCGCGGTGCAGAGCCTGGGCGACTCTGCCGTAGATCTCCGAAGGGCGGAGATCGGACTTCCTTCTCGGATGGAAGCGTAAAACTCACTCGTCGTCAGAGGACCTGGGCGGCCTCTCCGAGGAGCGAGAATAGGAACCTTCCTGGGCGGAAGTTTCAAGCCAACTGTCCTTCCTCGGCGGAAGACTAACACTCACTGTCCTTCCTGGGGGGAAGACTGAACCCGACTGTCTTCTCGCCAGAGAGCCCCTGTTGCCTGTCTACCTGTAGGGATCTTTTTATTACCCGTATTGTTTTGCAGGCCGTTTCGCAGGGCGGCTCATTTCCTTTGAGGTTTTTATTGCTGTCCCATAAAATCTCAAAGGAATTGCCGACTTTCTAAAATAGTAATTAAGGTTGGTCTATTTTACGATGTAGTACTTCACAATCGTTTCCGGCTTGACCAACAATAGGCTCGGCTAGCCTTTGTGCTAATTTATTTTATGGCCGGTCTAGTCTGGGAATTATTATTACCTGAAATGCACAATTTAAAAACTAAGTATGTCTGTGAATTTAGTCATTTCTTATAGGTATTACAAAAGGATATATCAACTGTGATTTCATTTTCCCAATCCATTGTCATGTGAACGGTGTCAGTACTTAGCTAGGAAAAGTATTAGATCACATTTTTTCCACCTGGCAGCCCAACAATGTCATACGATGTTCCTCTTGCCTGCTATTGGTTGAATTTTTCTGGCCTGACTTTTGACTTGAGCGAAAACAAAAACATGGAAGGCCCTGACGAGTGGTCTCCTCCACAAAATTCGGACATGGAGTTCGAAACGTCTCAGCCGTTCGGCAACTGTGATGTCTTCAACTTAAATGAGATTGTCGGATTGGAAGGTATAATTTTGTGCAAATTTTCCTTTTCTATTTAGTCCATTGGAATATTGTTTATAATATTGCGTCAGACTACGTAAATTTCAGTATTTTTTTAATGCTGTCTTTACATTAATTAATTATTCAATTTTGCTTTCTTCCTTCGCAGATTTCTTACTCGACAATGATATAGGTCAAATGTTATTTGATGACGAAAACTACATGAATACAGACGAAGGGAAATTAGTGCCGAATCCAACTTCCTCTGTTCCCGCAAACGTCAAACCAACGCAAGTGTCACATTCTCCAAACCCGCAGTTACCGGTGTTCAAAAAGGAAGACACTTTATCGTCGTTCAGTTATGTTTCGCAAGAAGAACTGTCTCCTAAGATGGTCCCAATGAACCACGTCTATGCACCAAAAGTGTTACCCGAAGGACAAATACATTCTCCGAATACGTTTTCGTTGAATCAAGGACAAGTCACACCTCTACCTCCTATGAATTTTATGAATTGTACAAAGATGTCGCCATTAACACCGATGTCATCACCAAACATGTCTCCGGCGTTGCTGCACTCGCCAAAGATGTCGCCAGCATCCCATATTGGTTCCATGTCTCCGGCTTCTCTTCATTCACCGGGCTCGCACGTGGGTTCACCGTGTCCGATTGATGCGCAAGCGCAGTCTCCAAAACTGCAACAAAATAGCCATCCTTTTTCTCCTACAGTTTCTACAATGAATGAAGTGCATTCGCCGAAAGTGGCATCAGTGATTAATATTTTGCCACCAAAGGTTTCTATTTCTGGTCAAGTAGGAATACCCCAGTCGTATAGCACGCAATCGCAGCCCATCACACCAAAACCGATTCAAAATAACGCTTCTCCGAAGAATCCCACGGTTGGTAATATAAAAGGTTATGTCGTGAACAATCCAACGGTTATGAGACAGAACAATATTTTATTACAAGGGCAAGTTCAGAACCCGACATTTGTGAATTTTAAATCTGTGACGGTGCCCCAGCAACCTAAGCTAGTGCATCATGGGGACAAGCCTCCGAGGGGTGCCAAGGTAGCCCATGGAGCGCCCCCGCAACACCAGCTGCTGGTGCAGGGGGCAGATAGGAGGCTGGCCCCTGTAGTTTTGCAAGCCAAACATGTGAAGATTGAGCAGCAGCCCCGAACTCTCATGTACTCCACTCCTGTACAAGGTAATTATAATATATTACTCAATTACTCCCAACTTTGATAGGGTTACCAAAATCTCATAGACCTTACTAGATAAATATTTCAATTATTTGAACTCATGCTGTGGAACGGGTCGAAGTCATGACACTTTTTCGTATATTTTTAAGTTTCCGAGGATTCGGGTAGAATTAAAAATAGAAAAAAAATTATGTAAGTAAGTCAACCTTTTAAGTACATTACCACTATCGTACTTACATTATTTTTTGCTTTCGAATTTTCAAAAAAGTGTGAATATGGATGACTATGAAATGGGGAGAACGGATACTAAATAACAATCACAAATATAATTTTCAAATGTTGTGCATATGGAGGAGTTGACAGAAGTGCGAAATTAAAAAAAAGGTAAAAAATACTGGTTTATTGAATAATTTGTTTTCATCGTAGTTTAATAAATACGTTTTCTGGGGGAATATTTTCTAAAACCTTTTTCCAATTCGTTGGTGAGGTGATTCGGCCAACTCCAGCTTGCACTCGATATTTTCAACAATTCAAGTCAGGTTGCGGTGATCCACAAAATAGGATGCTGCCCATTCCTTTCCAGGCAGATTTCATATAGGCTCTTCAAATAATCTTGTACCAGACGAATATCAACAACCCTCCTTGGAAATCCCCACTTATTCCTTCGTTACGATGACCACCATGTTTTTTGTATATTTTTTTGATAATCTGTCCTGTAAAGTACTTTTTGGTACTGAAAACTTGGCAGCTGCATCTTGAACAGGACAGGCAATTTATGGATTTGTACTTTCGATATATCTTTGTCCATATTTAAAATAAAATCATAATGCTGATAAGGCCGTCCTCCAATGTTACGCGCCATGTCTGACTTCACCTTGCAAAACACGAAATTTATTTTATATTTAGTTAACGAATAACGATTTTAAAGTATTGCCAAATAAACTCTAAAGCAAAGGAAAAAATAAAAATAAATTCGGATAAATATATTTTACTGACCTGGGCAAACTTTGTTGAACACAATACTAAAATTCGAGGTTAACTGCTATTATAGTATAACTAATAACTAGTATAACTAATACTAGTATAACTAATACTAGTATAACTAATAACTAGTATAACTAATAACTAGTATAACTAATAACTAGTATAACTAATAACTAGTATAACTAATAACTAGTATAACTAATACCTAGTATAACTAATAACTAGTATAACTAATAACTAGTATAACTAATAACTAGTATAACTAATAACTAGTATAACTAATAACTAGTATAACTAATAACTAGTATAACAAATAACTAGTATAACTAATAACTGGTATAACTAATAACTAGTATAACTAATAACTAGTATAACTAATACCTAGTATAACTAATAACTAGTGTAACTAATAACTAGTAAAACTAATAGCTAGATAACTAATAACTAGTATAAGTAATGACTAATAACCAGTATAACTAATAACTAGTATAAGTAATGACTAATAACCAGTATAACTAATAACTAGTGTAACTAATAACTAGTATAAGTGACTAATAACTAGTATAAATGACTAATAACTAGTATGACTAATAACTAGTATAAATGACTAATAACTAGTATAACTAATCACAACACGAGCGACAAAAACCACAACACACCTGCGTACAGATAGCCTGTTTCTAGCTTGCTGATGACACGCAACAGTGCTTTGTGCTTCCCCTCCCCCCAACTGTCTTGATTTCACCTGACAAGTCCGGCTTCACCTCGTTTGACTGTAGCCTTGGCATGGTACGATCACTGACTATAATATACCATATTTCTTCCTTGTTAATCATACCATACAATATATTGGAGCTGATTTTGTGCAGAGCTCGCCCGTGTTCTTGGCCTTTTCTTGTGAATCTAAAATGGCTCTTACAATTACTCATTGTGTAGTTTTGAGTACAACGCTTTCTGCAGCCGCTTGTAATAATATTATATTAGTGTCTCAGAAAGGGATTCTTAGATGGTTTGGGCATGTAGAGCGGATGAACGAAGAAAGGAGGATAAGGAGAATATATGACACGAATGTGAATGGAAGAAGTCGGAGACGCCCGAGGAAGATTTGGCAAGTTAACCAAATATTTGAGTCGGGCCATGTCAAGAGTCAGAATAACGGAATAGAATAACGGTTACCAGAAGTTCTTCAATAACTGATAAAGTTACAATATTCCGTTCATACCAATTTTTTTTTTCATCCTTTGAATGTTGTTTGACATCAAGCAAATGAAGACTTACTGAAAAACGAAATATTAATCTTCCAGGTATCACAACGTCTCAAGCTGGCCCCCAGACCCCGATGCCTATCCACACCCTCATGAATACCAGCAATGGCACCACTATCCTGACCGGCATCCCGCTCATGATGGAGTCTGATAAGGTGCCCATCTGCCGGATGCCAGGGTCTGGAGACGGGAAGCCCCGGGAAGTGAAGAGGAGCGCTCACAACGCCATCGAGAGACGGTACCGCACAAGCATCAATGATAAGATTGTGGAATTGAAGAACATGCTTGTTGGTGATGATGCAAAGGTATGCTATACACATTTTTTTTTTTATACGGCACAACGTTATTACTGGGACAGATATAATAATTAATGTCACTGTTGCTTGGCAGACCTATACAACAAACTATTTCCACAATATGTTATTTAAAGTGGTTATATTGGTAATTTGTACAAGAAATTGTAGTTTTTAATTGCTAAATATCTCTCGCAACATCCTGAAATGTCTTGCTTACATGGCATGACATAATTATCGTGTTATTAAATTAGAAAATGAATTGAATTAACTACTGAAGTGTTATCTACACTTATACAGGGGTCTTGTAATAATTACACTTTAGATAACAAAACACATTGTCTAAAACTCATTTTAAATTATTATCGTTTACTTACAAACTTGATTTCCCCCGAATTAAGACATTTAAAATAAATAAAGATTTTACCGGACATAATAACCAATTTAATTGTGTTCACTGAATCAAACGATTTTTGAGTAAATATTTTCCACGTCTCTAGATATTCTCCAGATGGTCCGATCTTGGTACAGTAGAACACCGTTAATTTGAAAAAAAAAGTGTAACTACAAATTTACCCCCGAAAAAGTTCCCACAATTTTTTTTTTAAATTCGATTTGTACGAAAATAATTCATGTAATTTTGTAAATCTGAATCTGGTAGGTAGGCCGTGGAGGGAAAACACTGTGATTTTTTGATGTGCACATTAATATGTTTTATTTTTATTAGAATATCTGTATTTGAAGGGCCGGCTGCGATTGTAATCAGCTGCGAAATTTCGATTTACACGACAATATGTTGTCTTTTTACTAATTTACTTCGAATGCCTACCTGAATTTGCAAAGAATACATAATAAACATCACAGACCCCCTAACCTTACAGCACTCATGTGTTTAAATTCTTAAAAACTTAATTTCTCATTTGTCATTTATTAGCACAATATGATTATCGCATCAGAGTTTACTCCTCCCCTTTACATTGATATCTATACCTGTATCTTGCTATCGTAGATTCTTCAGTATTTCCTTTTGCGATAGCAATAATACTAACAATTACTTTCCAGTTGAACAAGTCCGCCATACTCAGAAAGACCATCGACTATATCAGATACCTGCAGAACCAGAACGCCCGGTTGAAGCAGGAGAACGCCACCCTGAAGATGTCGGCGCACCAGAGCGGCGGCGCGTCTCCGGACCACCTACTCGGCAGCTCTACACCGCCCGCCAGCGACGTGTCGCCATCGCTCTCGCCGTCACACACCGACAGCGATAACATGCCGTCATCACCCGAGTTTGGAAAGGTAATAATTAACTTTGTGATGCTTATAGATATTGCAGCCAGAGTTGACAGGAACACAGTCCTTGTACAGATGCATTGCTAGCGTGCATCATGTTTAGACTTTTTTTTCGACTTCAGAAAAGAATATTAAAGTATAAATGAAAAAAATAAATGTGTATATTAAAAAGAATACATTGTAAAACTTTTTGAATACATATTACTATATCAGAAATATGATTATATAAAGCAGCAACAACTCTTAAACGGTGAGCTCTGGTGTCATGAAACTTGCACAGCTTTTTCTATCTGCAACTTATAGGTCAATGCAATTATTTACAAATTACAACATCATTCCATCATGAGCTAGTGAACTTTAAATATTTATTTCTTTAAATATATAAGTCGAAATAAAAAAAATCTTTTTCAGGTTCATACGGACTCCTACTCAGAGCGCATCATGGCCGGCATGGGGGACCACACCCGCCTGGCCATGTGTGCCTTCATGGTTGGCCTGTTGGCCTTCAATCCCTTTGGCCGCGTGTTCAGGGGCGGCGTGCCCGAGGGGGGTGATGACTTCATCAGCAGGAGGATGCTCCACGTTGACATGGGTAAGAAGAAAATTCTGCTTGCAAAGTATCGACTGTTCTAAGTAAGAAGAAGTCGCAATGAAAAAATTTATATAAGTGAGAAAAACTAACTTTTATGTGTAATTAATCATTTAATGTTTTTTCTCGATTCTTTATGAATCGAAAAAATACCTAATTTTCAATTTTTACTTATTAATTATTTTTATTGAGATTTAAAAACCTCATTTTAATATTCAATCATTGTAGGAAATAATATTAACATAACCTAAATGAAACATGAAAACAGAAAAAACGACAGAAAATAAAATCATTATAAAGATAGATAGCTGACAATAATATGGGATAAAAAAATGGAGAATAATATTAATAAATCTTGAATTTGAGATATGATATCGATGAAGATGGCATAAATTGAACTGGTCTCATTAGCTAAGTTGGTTAAGCGGTTGCCCCGGATAGGCAGAGGTCCTGGGTTCGAGTCCCAGATACGACTGAAATCTTTTTATTTTCTGTTGTTTTTTTCCGTTTTGATGTTTCATTTAGGTTATGTTAATATTATTTTCTACAATGATTAAATATGTAATATATTTATCTACATTTTTTTTTCACTGTTTTGCTTTCCTGAAAAGTTGCAATTTGTCATTAACATACTCCATTTTGGGTTGAAGTAGTCGATATTAACTAAGTATCTGCATAAAAGACTGTTTGCGTATTAATTTTTTTTCCTTTTTTTTTCTCCCTATTAAATTTTACAACGGACCTATCAGCTATAGAGTTATTTTTTCCTTCTCTCTTCTACACGAGTATTGGTTCTTATTAGCTTTATGTTTATCACTATAATGTTCGTTACACACATGTAATATGTGAGCGTGAACAGTGGCGTGCAGCCCATTAAGGCTGAAAAGCCAGAAATTTCTTATTTCATGATTTTCTACCATTAGAAATTGTTTCTGCTTGGGAAATTTCTAATTTTATAGTTGCAATTTGCCTTGAGCGCCTTTTCCTGCATACGTTAAACACCTGGAAAGCTACAGCCTATCCTTGGTCAAGGAGCAATGCACGCTACTGGGTATGGCCTATCTCATGATATTACTCGCCATACAATTCCATACAGTCATCACAGAAAAGTAATATAATAAATCTGTGACAACTGTATAAAATTGCATTGCAACCGTAGCTCCCCCCGCAACATATATTTATATATTATATTCCTTGTGTGTAACATGCATTGTGTATGTGCAGAATTGTTAAAACTTCATGGATAAGGATAATAACTTATCTCTGCTGTCACTTTATCACTGGAAAATAAAACAATAACTTTGTTTATTTCTAGATGAATCAAGTTGGTGGTCATGGATGCCTACAGTATTCCTATGGACCCTGAACTTCTTGATTCTCGGAGCCTGTCTGGTGAAGATGCTGGTCTATGGAGATCCCATTATCGCCAGTAAATCCGTGCAGGCTAACAACTTCTGGCATCATAAGAGAAAAGCAGAACATTATATTGATAAGGTATTATTGCAATCAATACTGTCATGTCACTTATTCAGTGTCTCGTATGAATGTATGTCTCCTCTATTACATTATATGTATTACAGTCTGACATTTTAAAATAAACAAAAATTGAAAGCGCTGCGATTGTTTAAAAGGTTTTAAATAGCAACACAAAGATGACTCATAGGAAAATCAAAGTATCTTTAAAAAAATAATGGTCCACTTGCATATGTTTTACTTTAACCAAACGGTGTTCAGAAATTAGTGGTACTTTTCGAAAGGAGATAAAGAAAGGAGATTCTAAGATATTTTTATGTTCAAACTTTTATTATTTAACTCTTTGCGAGGAAGATAATTACATGGAAAATTGATATTTTTAGTAATTCAAAAATTTTATGTATCGAAAAAAAATCATGTATTAGATGTTAGATAAATAAAAAACAATATCAAATCACAGATCAAAATTATCAAATAAATAAAAATGTTAAAAAAATAAATAATTATGATGTTTTGCCTTGTTTCTTTAAAACGAACTGCCCATCGCAAATATATGAAAACACTTTGAATGTGAAGAAAACATTTCAAAGACAAAGTCAGTAGCTTGGTGTTGCTGTAGTAATGACATGTTTTAATTCCATAATAATAAATATCTACAATTAAATGCCAAGCCATACAATACCTTAGTAATTTTTTATTACATGGATATCTTTTTGTTGATTTTCTCAATAATATTAATTTAATTTAACTCTAAAGCATAGATCTGATAGAATGTAGCATTAATAACTCTCAGATGTTGAGCTCTGGCATTATGAAATTTTTGTAACTTTTCTCTTACGTGTGGAGTCACTTGGTTCAGCACAGATGTGCTATAGGGAAACTGATGAAGGGGACATTCTTCTACGATGTGTTCTGTTGTTTGAATATGTCCACATTTACAAAGTTCGGAATTTAAGCCCCATTTACATATCATATACGCACAACGGCCGTGTTTGATCATTGATCTTGTCTTATTAATTTTTCCAGGGTGATCTGAACAACGCTAGACTTGAGTTACGAAAGTGCTTATTTGTCGTGGGCCGGCCGATACGATCGAGTAGATTCCACAACGCTACTGGGACCGTATGGGGGATTGTGCGGCAGATGATGCAGAGGGCGCCCGGGGGGAGGTGGCTCGCCAGACGCAGCGGAGATTTCTGGCACAGCAGGTAACAACAATAATTTGCATCATAATATCATTGAAGAAGTAGGCTTAATAATAACCTGAGGTTTTAGTCTTTATATTTTTATCTGTGGAATGCCAACATGCCATAATGTGCATGCATCTTCATAACAATATTAATATTTAATATAAATAATTGTTTTGTATTTTTTATAATATTTTAATTTTTTATAACATAATTGTATAACCATTTCACAATAATACTAAATCATAAATACGTGAACACCTCAGTACAGGTTCTCCTAGTGAGGCGTTCACGATACGAAATTAATATATGTAAATTTTTTCAGTGCCTACACATAATTCTATATAATAATTGCTTATATTATAAATATTGTCTGTAAATAAATAGAAATGAATAAATAAATAAACATTCAGTAGAATGCCAATGCACACTATGGAGCTGATTTGGAATGGCAATGTTCTCAAGGGATTTTGAGACTTAAATATGTTTGTACAATACTCAAATAAATTATATTCGATTGGCAAATGAATAATACCACTTTTAAAATATTTTCATTTGTCACAACTGAAAAAATCAGTAAAATCCTGTCACCGTGAAAAATGTTTTCCGTTTTCAAAGTCATGTTTCTGTACCTATTTACAAGAAAACCTCGTATTATTTTATTGTGAAGGGCACTTATTGAAAATATAGTAAAACACGTAGTAAAAATATTTTTGTATTTCTTTATCTTTTTTTTGTAACAGAAAAAAATCATTTCTTTATATATATATATATGAAGCTGTTCTGGGGAAAAACATCGTTTTGCAAAAATCAAGTCAGTAATTATGAAATTATACTCAGCTGGTGCATGGCATGGCAAATCTGGAAAATGCTCCGGTTTTTTTGTGATTTCTCAGCCGAAAATCCCAGCTCACAAGGGGTTAAACATCACAAATCAACAATATGCATAAATTATTTCCAGTGATCGTCGCCGTCTGGGCGTCCATTGGTCCACGGAGCTCTCGTTCGTCTACCACCGCCTTTGCCAGCTGGAGGGAGTGCTGGCCGAGGTGGAGGGCAGCCCGGGGCCCCCGCTGTCAGTGCTGTTGGCCGCGCTGAATCTGGCCGAGGCCGGCGGCACCTCCGCACACCTGGCCGATGTGTTTGTTACCATTGCGCTCGCTGTCAAGAATAAGACGAGACCGTTTATGCACTTTCTTTGCGGGTGAGTTCTGTTAAACGCTGGCAGATCGGTGGCCATCTTGCCCCTAAATGTCTCAGAATTGAATTTATTGTTTTTCATGCACAGGTTGCTAATAGTGTTAAAAAGCGCTATTACATATCAATATTATTCTCTTTTCAAATAAACATTTTACTTTCCAGTTATTATCTGAACCAGGCCAAGCTGGTCTGCGCCGAGCTCTGCGGAGAGACCCCGGCAAGATTTCGCTGGCTCTTCACTCCGTACGGCCAGCGGTTTTTCATCACGCAGGAGTGGAGCTACCACCTAAACCACCCTGAGATGTCCATGTTCAGCCAGCTCCCCAATAAAACTGATCCGCTGGCTTATGCCATGAGGGTGAGAACACTTGTACTGTTTATAGTTAAATCTATATGAGGTGCTATATTTTCTTAATTTACTGGTGTGAATCAGGTTCTCTGAGCACAATTCCGCGGTGTTGGTTATTAAACTTCTGTTGATATATTTCTAGGTTTATCACTTTGAACTATTGGAGAGGAGCCTTCAAACCCTTCTCTGCGCCGATGGGAGAAGCTCCCACACTTTGGATGTGCTGCAGATGGTTAAACTTGTCACCGATAATGTGGCCCCTATCGGTCCACAGAACTTAGGTAAATTGTCTTGGCTTTACCATTTTTTCCTAATTTACCACTATCTAACGTATTGCAAAAAAAATTGTGTAAGGCATTAATGCCATTTATTTTAACTGTCCCATACATTGAGCTTTACTTTCAAATACTTTCAGGATCGTGCAACTTTGCAGGTTTTTTGATAACTTGAATAGCCAGTTAATTTCCAATCTTCCTCTTTCCCACCCCCTCCCTTCCCCACTTCCTTCAGCATCACGTTGCGATTCTCAGTGGTATTCACATAATTTTTGAAAAATTCCTCTGTGGTTAAATACCGTAATGACCCATTTTTTTTTTTTTTTTAATAATGCCCAAGCTTTTTTTTCATTTGTATTTTTTCACCCGTGAAGGTTGCTGGGACCCCGTGATGGAGTGGTGGAGCAATGCGGTGGAGATAGCAGCCCAGTGGCTGCTGGGGGATGAGAAGTCTGCCAGTATTTTGCTGGACCGACTGAAGATCCTGCCCCCATCTTTGAGCATGACTGACGATCCTATGCCCAAGTAATTACCCTGAATTTTCTGTATATCCATATCTCCAGTTTTAATTCGATAAATTAATCATAAATGGTAATTTTGTGGTAAGAACACATGTTATTTTACCAAGTTTTGTGTGGTCTTTCGTTTGATCAACGAAATATCAAAGAAAGCAGGGAAACTTATTCTTTTTCGGTAAACAGGTACAATTATGTTTCAAATTGCTCTCCTGAGAAATGTCAATTTTGCACTAATCATATTTTGACCTAAGGCCACCAGATAGATTATAGGTTTATTGAACCATTGAATTCATCTTAAGGTGGGTCTCCTGCGAATGTTTTTTTCGAAACATTACACAAAAACATTTATTTTCACGCACATTTTGTGTAGACATCAATTTGAGTTTTAAAATAATCTTTTGAATATATGTACTACATATTTTTATTGGTTGGAATAAAATATCATTGTTTTGTTTATTGTTTGAATAAAAAAACAATATAAATATCAATTCATAACGAGTCTTTTAAATATTTCTGAATATGAGGTCTGTAATGCTATTAGAAATAGCAGACAAAATAAGAGAAAACATAACAATTAAATAAATCATTATTACTGATATATAAGCAAACTTCTTATAATAGTATATTATAACCCCGCTTAGTGCACATAACCTAAAAAAGTCTGTGGTATTTATGGTTTCACTGACAAAGTTTTGGACACATAGATAGACACATACCGTGTGGTGGTTATTAAAAAAATAAACAAACCTTTCCCCTCTTCTACCGCGAGGGGAATGTTTTTCCATCGGTGACGGAAAGCAAAAATATTGTGTATGCACACACAAATATCTACAGTAACGCCCCAATGTTTCGTGTTTTTATGTAAATGTTTTCAAAAAAATTTCGTAGGAGATGTTGCTTTACAGACAGATACATATTGTTGATATGTAGTAAACGTAAAACGATTTTTACCATATTTTGGAATTTATGTACATAGTTACTAAGTTTAGTTATTTCAGCCCTAATGTTTAATTTTAGACTCGTACAGTTTAACTCTTTGTTTCTATGAAAAAAACTTTGTAATGGCATATTATTAAATGAAACACTGCAACCCTTTCTGTCTGAAAAGCGCTTTTGTGCTGAAATTTATTAGTGCATACAAAAATTGAATGATGTACCAAAGTGCATGCTTTTTAGCATCTATGGGCATAAAATCATGACCGAGTGAGTTCCCCGGTGAAAGCAACCCAGAGGCCGCAGACAAAAAAACACCTAACAACTTGCAATATGCTAGTGTAAAACTGTTCCGGACACGTCTATAAAAACAACGGCATTTGGGACTCTAGACTCGGACTAGCTGCATCTCTTTACCTCGTTTGGTTACTCATGTATTGCGTATTCAATATCTAAATTAGTCATTAACATTGTTCTTGCATTTCTAGGGCTGTGCTATCGGCCATGCTGTGCCGCGAGGCGTTATGCCAGCTGGGGGTGGATGGGGGGCGCACGGCGATGCAGGAGCGTGCCTTAAGCTGCTGCGACGCAGCCGGCCGCCAACTGTCAGACACGCTGGCCTACTACGCCTGCCGGGATCCCACACCCATAGTCTTGGTATGGACACTTCTTCCATACCTTTACCTAAGCAGTCTTTCATCGTATCAGTCTACGAGTGCCGATCTATCAGTGCACCTAGAGTGCTAAACGCTTCACAGTGCCATTTGTCACAGCAAACTTTGATGTATCATAAATATAAAAGACAATGACATGGGAAACACTGTGAACCAAGGAAATTCCATTAAAGGAACCCTTCGGAGAACCCTAGAGGAATTATTTTAATAAATTCATTTGCGAAACGTTTAGGGTGTTCTGTAAGTTTCTTGAAAGACTTGTAAACCTACAATAACAATTTATTCCATTCATATTCCGTATGTACAGCTGCCAACAAACAATTCATTTCAATATTTGAAAGTATTACGTGCTAAAAGTGTTTTTCTTCTAAAATATCTAAATTTACACCATCTGTATTATGTTTCGTTTACCCCTAATGTTTGATAATATAAAATATATTAAATGTTGTTATTTTTTAACATTTGGCATGTTTGATATTGGATAAATTTCAAATAAATCGTAATTATTTATGTAACATTTTTTATTAACTGTTTACAGTTCGACAGTCTTAACTTTGCAGTTGATTGATAGTGTAGATTTTGACAGTGATATGAAAAAAATCTATCCGAAAATACTGTATTATTTTTTTTTACCGCCTGCAAAGTTAACTCTGTCGAGCTGTAACAGCATTGTTCTTTGCACTCTTGTTTTTTTGTATTAGAAGTTTTAGTTAGATATTACTTTTTCATTATTATTTAGCAGTATTTTTTTAATGATTTTTTCCTGTATGTACTTTTCTTCCAGCCTTTAAAATAAGGTAGTATTTTGTGTCATGTCACTGGTGCATTGTAGTTGCATTGCATCTTCCATATTACATGTTGTGCAGTACTCCTCCAATGCAACCATTGCTGTGGCAGTTAACTGCAGTTGCCTGCGCTTTAGTGCCTGCATTTTTGTGATTTATTTACGTATCTATAGAGAAGCAGATTCTGTTTTGTGAGTTTTAATCAATATGTTGTACATTCATCGCACAGTTTTTATTGTATACTGCAAATTTGAACCTTTTTACGGCATGCCTATCTGAGACTTGTGTAATCTTTATTTTATAATTCCTTGTTTGATTTAAGAGAGTGTACATTGAGATTGGGATGTTTCTAACTTACAACACATTTGTCACAAAAACATGACCATTTTGCTTGACAGCTGATCTCAATTTGTCCAAAAGTTGAAACGCGTTGAGAATCGGTTTTTAACGGGGACTGTTCAAATGTCAAAAATTCAAAATGGCGCTGATCAACAATTTGAAGAACATCAAATGTGAGGAAATTTTGCAATAACCCAACCTAATTAAGTACATAATTTTGTTTTTCGTACAGTTATTTTACTGACGTAAAGTACCTTTTAAAAAGTAAAAAGTACCCGAGGCTATATTTTACAATATTGGTGATTTGTTTGGTTACCAGATCCGAATACTTTTCAACCGCCCTCCTTACCTTCCCCACGACCTTCAGCCTCACAACATACTCCTATTGGGGGTGCCATAGTCTCACTAGCTCCAGACAGTGGGGAGTGGTTGGGACTATTGCACGGTATTCACATTTAAAAAAAATTGAAATTGGAGTGGAATTTTAATTTAGCTTTTGTGTTTTCCAGTTATTCCAGGTGCTGTGCTGCGACTGGATCATGGAGTGCCGTGCGGGGGTTTGGGACGTTCAGTGCAGTGGCCACGGGGCCGCCTCCCCCGCGCAGCTCAGCGCCTTCCAGAGGGACCTCAACTGCCTCAAGAAGCTGTCGGAGAGCGTGCCCGTATGTTAAACCACTTAATTCCTAAATTCCTCACTCTCACAAACGAGTCTAAACTCCTCCCCACCGTGTGATAGACGCACTCCTATGGGCCTGCAGCCTGCATGACTATATTGATAACGAAGTAATAGCGGTCGTATAAACTTAGATGTCAAAATATGTTTTTCGATGTCCCAAGCATGAACGACTATTGATAAATGAATCAATGTCGGGAAAAACAAACACTCTGCAATGGCGACGGCGTTAGCCATTACCTGATATTATGAATAACCATCAAAACTCTGTTTCCCCCAAATCTATTAGCTTCGAGCGAAAAACAGCCTGTGCAATCGATTGATATCCACGCCAAATTTTTGCTGCAATGTATTTTGATAGTGGACATACAGCTATCATATCATCTATTCATATGTATAAGGTTATCTAGGGAGCGAACGGGCGCGGTACCTTAATGTTTCAATGTCAACTGTCAAATGTGTTTATCATGCTCATATCGACTAATCACCAATATTGTTCATTAACTTGTGGTACACCGCATTAATTACTGTCGAATGGCAGCGTATTTCTAGTGGATTCGCTAGGAATAGCTACAACATGTTTAAATGAGCCATAATTGCTTATCAAAAAAGAACAAATCAGAATAGGGATTTTGCATCTTCGGCACAAGTAACGTGATAAATATTTGAGTCCGTAAGCAAATATTTTTTTCCTATTTACAATGTTACTTTACCGAATTATTTACAGGAAAACCTCATACCATTTTTATTTTATTTAGAAAGACAGTTATTCAGCCTTACGAAAATGCAATAAAAACATATCTACTTTCATATTTCTTTGTTTAACTTTTTTAGTAACACGAGGAAGAAAAAAATTGTTTCTCTGAATATAAATAGCTATTCTGGAAAACCACTTATACTATATAAATATAAAATTTTGGTAAATAGGTAGATACATTATCTGATAAGATGGAACAATTTACAAAAATATCCATTTGTAAAATACAAGTGAGTTATTACGAAATTAAAGCCAGGAAGTAAATTGCGCGCAGAACGTCTTTAACCCCTGGCACCGAGAGGTTAAAGACGTTTATTATGTCGATGTTGGCTTTCATGCTAGCGCCCTCGGTGATAGAGTTTGATGAGACAAAGCACCCCAAACCTTTTCATTTGCAGGCCGTAGTGTAATGATGATAAATACTGTGATACATTATGGTATATATTTTTGGAAATTTCTAAATTCTCTCCGCTCACAGTGGTACAAAATATTGTTGCAATGTTATTTTTGGCAATGACCTTTGATCTTACTTCTTTACTTCACATTCCAATAAGCATTATAACTTGTTAGTAGTCCAAAGTGTTAGGTGGGCTCAGTCTTTCGCTAGCTAAGTCCTCCACCACGACACAAGCAGCATTTTCCGCTTATAATCATGCTAGTAAGAGTTCAAATAAAAAATTCCAGTCCACCAGCATCTTACCTTGACTTTTATATCCCCTTTTCCCATTTTTCAGAATAAAAGTTTTACAGGGTATTTTTTTAACAATCTCAACATACTGAAGAAAGTTTTTATGATAATATTTGTATGATTGTCCAGTGGGTGTTGTCGCGTGTGCTGGTGCAGACTGCAGTCCTGAGGGTAGCTGCAGGCGCCGCTCCGGGTCGCACGCAAGAGCTGCTGACACGCTCTCTGCAGCCACATTCACAACGTCCTCCACTCATCTGTGGCAAAGGTAACCATCACCTACCCCATCTGTAGTTCAATAGATACTGCTACAATGCTTTGTATGCAGAGAAGGGTACCTTGGGTTTTTTTTAACAACACTTAAATAATACTAAGTTTCATGTGGCATTAAATAAAAATGATTTTGCCAGGCCTTCGTTTTATCTAGTTCTTCAGTTCAGATACCCCCTTTGCTCTTAGTATGACCGAATAATACTCAGTAAATTTTTGTGGTTGCCATTAAAATAAATAGATCCATTTGTTTGAACCCTCCCCCCCATCAAGCGTCAATATTTAACCAAACGCTGACGGGCTGAGAACCGATAATTAACGGGAACCCTTATTTCAAGTGGTAAATGTCTAAAAATCCAAAATGGCGTTAACCTCTTGGCGAGTATGGCTGTCATATTACGGTTGGAAAAAAAGCTCCGAGGAGTATGGCCGTAATTTTACACCTCCATGATTTTAATAAGGTTTTGGTTTTTATCTCTAATGGTTTACGATCCCTTCATAAGGCATTCATTTTTTCTATCTAATTTGTTTGAATACATTCAAATATATACAGTGAAACCTGTATTTTACGTCCCCGAATTTAACGTTTTCCCGCCAATTACGTGTTATTATTTCAGTCCCGATGTATTTTAGTACATTTATTACCCGATTTTTACGTTTTTTTCCCGCAATTTACGTTGAAAATATTCAAAATGTCTGATTTAAGCGTGCTTGACAATGAGACTGCACGACAGATAAACACATGTTTATCTGTCGTGCCATGATTGGTCGGCCGTACGGCGCGAAACGCCGTGATTGGCTACCCACTTTCAATTTTAGCTATCTGTGCCGTGATTGGACGCGCACATGACAATGCGCCGGCGCAGTTGTCACATTCTTATCTGCCTTGCCGTGATTGGCCGACAGCTTTCAATTTTAGCGATTTGTAAAATGTTATAACATCTGATCTGTCCAGTTGGATTTTCCGATTTTCCTATTCGGTTTTCAACTCGATTTGTGACGCGTCTTTCTGTTTGAAGTTATTTGCGATCATCATTTACACACAGTTTTTTCAACCAAAAAAATTAACAAAGATTATTTTTAAAAAAAAGTTGTTTTTTCATTTCCCCCGATTTACATTTTCCCTCCATTTAAGTTTTTTTTTTTCAGTCCCTTGAAAAACGTAAAATAGGGGTTTTACTGTATATATTTTTATTTTTAGGTTTTTAAAAAACTGATGATTTTACGGGGTGGTTTGACATCACAAAAGGTGTTAAGCAAGGCTGCGTAATGTCACCATGGTTGTTCAATCTATACATGGATAATTGTATGCAAGAATTGAAAGAGGTGGGCTTGGGCGCAAAAATGAGTAATCTGCAAGTATGTTGCCTGTTGTATGCTGATGATGCAGTACTGATTGCTAACAGTATGGAAGATCTACAGTCCCTCGTTTCTAGGATGAACGAAGTATGTATGAAGAATGAGCTATTGATGAATGTAAGTAAGTCTAAAGTCATGGTGTTTGAAAGAGAGAGTACGAAAACAGTGTGCAATATAGTTGTGAATGATGAATACTTGGAGCAGGTAGATGAGTTTGTGTATTTGGGAAGTATGTTTACGATGGATGGAAAGACTGATAGGGATATTGAAAGAAGGGTGAATGCAGGAAACTCCATTAACGGAAGACTGAGCGCGGTTGGCGCAAACAAAAAGTTGTCCAAAAAAGCAGTCCACAATGGAGTGCTGATACCAACTCTGATGTATGGCAGTGAGGCATGGAACTGGCAGAGGAAGGATGAAAGTAGGCTGAATGCTGTAGAAATGAGATCTCAGACGAATGTGTGCTAAAACCATGTATGATTGTGTGAAAAATGTTGAGATTCGTAAAAAATGCAAGGCTGGTAAGCGTAGTGAGCAAGATTAAGAAAGGGACGCTTTGATGGTTTGGGCATGTAGAGCGAATGAATGAAGAATGGAGTGTAAGGAGAATATATGACGCGAATGTGAATGGAAGAAGAAGCCGGGGACGTCCAAGGAAGACGTGGCACGATCAAGTGAATCAAATACTAGAGTCGGGCCATGTCAGAAGTCAGAATAACAGAGGAGAATGTATGATACGTTGTATGAAAGTGAATGAAGCAAGAAGTGTATGCCAAGATCGAGTTGTTTGGCGGTCCGTCCTCTCTGCCTACCCCTGCGGTGAAAAGGCATGATGGTTAGTTAGTTAAAAAACTGTAATTTTGTATTTAAAAGGGTTGGATTAGTATACATATTTTATAAAAAAAGTCACTCTTGGTAAACGGTTTTGTTCGGAAAAGCTCACTTTCCAAGAGGTTAATGTGATGAAAATGTCAAATTTCAAATTCTAAGCTTTTTACATAGATTTGATGTCTTGTTAAAGGGGCGTTGTTGTGCCTGGCTACTCAGATCTGGTCATCAAATATGACTAAAGCCATTTCAACCAATGTTTCGATTCTGAATGTTGGTCTTTCACCGGAACAATACTGAGAGGATCTTCCGCTCTGGAACTTAGTTGTTCCAAGGGGTCGATATGGCGAGCTGTGAAAGGTCGTATTTGATGACATTCAAACATTTATTATTCCAGATAAGGGATTTGTGGAGTGGGGTGGAGAGGCGGAACGAGCGGAAGCGCTGTACGTGGCCTGCAAGCACCTTCCGGAGCCGCTGCTGTCCGCTCCTGGCGAGAGGGCCGGCATGCTGGCCGAGGCGGCTAAGACCTTGGAGCGCATCGGCCACAGGAAGCGCCTCCAGGACTGCTACCACCTCATGAAGAAGATTGGATCCTCTTCAGCAACTAACTGATATTGTGATTAACATGTACTAAATTATTTATTATCTTAGATTTAGGGAAATGTTAAGTTTTTTATAACTGAAATTATCTATGCAGCAGAAATGAGATCCCCTAGGTGTGTGTGTCATTAAACCATGTTATGATTGAAAGGAGTGTAAGGAGAATATATCACATGAAAGTGAATGGTAGAAGAAATCGAGGACGCCTGAGGAAGACATGGCACGATTGAGTGAATCAAATATTTGTCAGAGTAACAGAAGACAATGTATTAATGTGAATGAAGCAAGGAGTGCGTGCCGAGACTGAGTTGGGTGGTCCTCTCTGTCTACCCCTGCGGTGAGATGAAACGGTGTGATGGTTTGGTAAGTTAAGATTATTTTAATTCTGATTTTGGAATTGTATTTTTTACAAAATAATGTTATTTATCAAAAATTATTAATTGAGTCTTTGAGACTATTGAATGTACGATGTACCTAGTAAAATTAATTATTATAATATGTGAATCTAATTATTTATGTAAATTAAAATTTTAGTGCTTATTATTAAAGCAATATTTTAATGTTATTGAAGCACACTTACATCCTACTAAAAAATAAACAATCTTTTTGGTAATTTCTATACAAACTATCGGTGAATTATTAAGTCAACTTCTTTTTGTAAATTTATATAATATTTATTAAAATATCACAACAAATTAAATATAATATATTTTGTACACATTGTTTTTTTTACTCATTTAACTCAATATGATTACAAAGTCAAAGCGACAATATGGTAGAAAACAGGATGTTGGATTTCTGTACTTAGTAAACAATTCAAAAACCCAATGTCTCTCAAATACTTATACACATTCATAATTCGCAGCATTTTCGAGTTCGGTTCTGTAATTTGGAGTCCAATATACGAGATTCACAAAATACGGATCGAATCGGTTCAAAAGAGACTAATTCAGACTTTATCCTATAGAACCGGATTTTCCACATTGCTTACCGACTATAAGAAACGACTAGAATATTTCAAAATAGAAACTAAAGAGAATTAAATAAACGTCATGACAAAAATTACATCAAGATTCTTTTCAAAATTATAAATGAACATCATGGCAAAAATTACATCAAGATTCTTGTCAAAATTATAAATGAGCGTCATGACAAAAATTACATCAAGATTCTTTTCAAAATTATAAATGAACATCATGACAAAAATTACATCAAGATTCTTTTCAAAATTATAAACCTTGTAGAATCTTTCCTGTTTTATTTTTTTTTATTTGAGTACCACAAGAGTCCTGGCTGCTCTCAACCTTCTGGAATCAGTGAGACTACGGCATCCCCAAATGGGGTATGTTGTGAGGCTGAAAGTAGAGAGGAGGGGTAGGAGATGAGAGAGAGAGGAAAGCGGGGAAGTACCTGACTGTCTAGATTTGGTCATCAAACACAGCTAAAACCATTTCAAGCAATGTTTCGATTTTGAATGGTGATTTTTTTCACCAGGGCGATACTGAAAGTGTGTACCACTCTGGAATACAATTTATTTATTAAATTGTCAAATAACACAAACTATTGAAATAAATTTTACTTGGGCATGCGGGTATTTGATCCCGCTACTTCCAGATTTGTAGACAAGGATCGTAACCATTCAACAACAGAGGCGGTCATCTTGGCCACAATCAAAATAAATACCAATCACTGTCAACTAAGAAACCCCAAAATTTTCCATATTCCTTTACAAAGAACCAACTTAACCTTCTCTCAACCTCTTGTGCGAATGTGTCGACTGTACAATATCCATTGTAATGTATCCATTTAGTGATAGCCACCAGAAATTTGCCAAAATTCTTGAATCTCTGGTTTTCATTAGACCCAAAATTTATTTTCTCTGATTTTTGGTTATTTATTGTTTTATTTTTATGTATTGTTGTGCACTGTTATTGGACGGTTGGTATTTATTCTTTAACCGTTTTTGTGCTGTGCTTATTTTGCAAGTAAGTACGTAAATTGCCATAGATATTTTGTTTATTAGACAAAAAACACAGTATTAATTAAAAAAAACAATAACTTAGGCAAATATCAACCAAATTTAATTATTTTTTTTGCAATTAAACACATAAAGAATGATATCTCATGTATCCAATAAAAATCTCCAACAACTGCAACTACTAAATATATTAAATTATAAAATAGAAAATTATGTCGCTTCACAATTGTTTTCCCTCACAATGCCCATATTGTCCTTTCTTACAGCGGGTGAATATGGGGAAAATTCACTTTCTAGTCACACTATTTTATTGCGATGGCCAATAATGGAACTTCTGTCATCATTGTCTTCGTTTATTAGATCGAAGGTCTCGTCGTCCATAACGTCGCTGTCATTTGATACATCGTCCGCAATAGAACTAAGATCCAACATGGTGAAACATATCGATTCAATTTATTATAACAACGTTGCTGTCATTTGATACATCGTCCGCAATAGAACTAAGATCCAACATGGTGAAACATATCGATTCAATTTATTATAACAACGTCGCTGTCATTTGATACATCGTCCGCAATAGAACTAAGATCCAACATGGTGAAACATATCGATTCAATTTATTATAACAGGATAAACAATAAATATCCTTATCAAGACATACAACCAACCAACCAACTGCAATACCAAATGGAACACGAGGACCGACAAACGCATACTGAAGACCGCAGCGCCTAAGCAAGGTATCGCAACTTACGTGGTTAACGATTGCAGCGCTTATTATAATGATATTTGGATGATCTGTGGTGCATTTTTTCACTCTCACTGGTACTGCTACATTGCGGGTGGCACAGTGAACAGTGCAGGAAGCTAAGCTCTTACAAAAGATAAACAATAAAGGCACCTCTAAGCAGGGACAAGGGACTATTCCATCCCCTTATGGGGAGGGCGTAACAGTATAGATGAAAAAGTAGTACAATTCTAGCGAGTAAGGTAAATCTGTATAAAATATTTGAAAATTCCGATATCATTCTTTGAAGAAAAACAAGACAGAGAAGTTCATAAAGTTACAACCTGTTTATATTGGCAAGGTGATAATTACATAACATAGATACATTAATTTAATAGAAACACAGCTAAATAAGTATTTAAAGAAAAATAAGTAAAATAAAAGACAATGAAAATATTTCTAATTGCCAAGGATCCCTGCAGGAACAGCACACCTAGCATCTGAAACTAAATAATGATTTTAGTCTAATTAAATGACTCAAGTGCATCCCACCTCTCTACCCATACATTAACAATTTTTTTTAAGCACTCAAGTTCACCTTGTTCGATACCAGATCGGAATTCCAAACTGGCCTAGTAATAATAACAAAGCATTTATATAGTGCAGTTTGATATATCCTTTTGTAATACCTATAATAAATGACCAAATTCACAGACAAACTTAGTCTAAAATGTACAGTTCAGGTAATAAAAATTCCCAGACGAGACCGGCCATAAAATAAATTAGCACAAAGGCTAGCGGAGCCTATTGTAAAGTACTACATCGTAAAATAAACCATCCTTAATTACTATTTTAGAAAGTCGGCAATTCCTTTGAGATTTTACGGGACAGCAATAAACACCTCAAAGGAAATGAGCCGCCCGGCGGAACGGCCCGCTGAACAATGCGGGTCATAAGGGGATACCTACAGGTAGGCGACAGGGGCTCTCTGACGAGAAGACAGTCGGGTTCAGTCTTCCGCCCAGGAAGGACAGTGAGTGTTAGTCTTCCGCCGAGGAAGGACAGTTGGCTTGAAACTTCCGCCCAGGAAGGTTCCTATTCTCGCTCCTCGGAGAGGCCGCCCAGGTCTTCTGACGACGAGTGAGTTTTACGCTTCCATCCGAGAAGGAAGTCCGATCTCCGCCCTTCGGAGATCTACGGCAGAGTCGCCCAGGCTCTGCACCGCGATTGAACCCCTGCTTCTGCCCAGGAAGTTACTGATCTTCGCCCTTCGGAGATCAAACCCTGGAGACCGCCCAGGCCTCTGATTATCGCCGCGTTTGTACCTACTTCCGATCCGGAGGTACTTGGATACCTAGTGAGAACGCGAGGACTCCGCATACAAAGCAGCCAATAGACCCTGGATAGCCATCAGTAAAGGGAAGTGCCTCTGACTCTCATGATAATTCTTCCACCCTGTCAGCCAAGTGAATCTCTAACTTTAAGAAACAACTTTTTCGTACAAATAAGCCAGTGAACCTCTAATTTTAAGAATACAACCTTTTATGTAGATTTAACGAAGTAATTAGTTAATTTTAAGTACAAAGACTTTACAAGTAGATTTAAGTACTGGCCTATCTAGTTTTATTGAATTATTGTGTTTAATTAAGATTAACTCTAGTTTAAGACTAACCCCACGACTATCAAAATAAACGACTTGTAACTACCTAAGATTGCTTTTCAGTTCCTAGCCTTTTTGTGTTATTCCTAGAATTATACCCACTACACTAGCCACCGTCTTATCAAGTTTTGTGTTATTTCACTTTAAGTGCGCTAAATAAACTTAATTTATTTATTTATTAAATAACTCCATTCAGTGGTATTCTTACAGTGCTCTTTTTACATTCTATTTATACATTCTTAACATATTACATACATTCTTGCTTAATCTTAATATTACTCCTACAGTACTCCTTAAGTCCATATTCATTTGATTTTCTGTTTATATGTGCAGGCGTATTCCGCGTACTTCAAAAGTTTCGCAAAAGATAACAAATATTCCAAAGGAAAACGGTTTCACAAATAGCCTGTTTTCAGAACATCGGGCGATCCAGTGACCGTAAAGTCACCGGAACAGAGTAGCCGGGACAGGAATATCGACCATCTCTAACCTGCAAATATTCCGTCTTCTATGGACATTGTTGTCATCTGTCAAAGTGTCAAACATCGTCACGTGTATGAATGTGATAATCACCAATACGTTTTGTGTTTATTTGAATTATTATCGTATTAGTTAGATAATTCGATAAGTGTACGAATCTATAGTTTTATTTATAAGGTTGTTTCAATCACACCGCAGTAAAAATGTCGTCTTGGAAGAATGCTGCAAAATCTAACCAAAAAACGCATCGAGAAAGACATCAACCAGAGGCCCGAAAACATTTGGGACTTCTAGAGAAAAAGAAGGATTATGTTAAGCGCGCCAGGGATTTCCAAGATAAAGATGCTACATTAACCCTGCTGAGTAAACGAGCTCTTAACAAAAACCCAGATGAATTTTATTATCACATGATTAACTCTAAAGTCAAGAAAGGAGTGAGTACACAATGTTACTGAAGTAACCTAGTCAAGTGTCAACTATAAATTATTTATAGTAAAATATTCTGTTTCCAGGTTTATGTTTCCCTTGTGTAATGTGACAGATTTTTTGGCCCTATATTGGGACATTGGTAGAAATGGTTGATATTTTGTTATACTGATGTTCGGATTTCTGGGAGAATTGATCGTAAAAATGCAGATCAGATCCTCATCCTTGATATGCACAATTAAAACACTTTTTATCAGTTTAATTAGTACGATGAACAACTATTTCAGTCACTGGAGAAGCAAAATGATGTGTTTTTTCATTGATACTTTAATTTTAAAATTTGTAAGATTTTCAGCTTAGTTTTTTTATTTAAAAATAAAACCCAGACAAAGAGCCTTAAAACCTATTTTATATGTAATTTATATATTTTATTATTTATAAAATAGGTTCTTAGATTGGGTTCCCCGATGTATGGCAGTGAGGTATGGAACTGGCAGAGGAAGGATGAAAGTGGCATGAATGCTGTCGAAATGAGATCTCTGAGGCGAATGTGTGGTAAAACTATGTATGATCGTGTGAAAAATGTTGAGATTAACAAAGAATGCAAGGCTGATTTAAGTGTAATGCGTAAGATTAGGAAAGGGGCGCTTAGATGGTTTGGGCATGTAGAGCGAATAAACCAAGAAAGGAGTGTAAGGAAAATATATGACGCAAATGTAAATGGAAGAAGTCGGGGACATCCTAGCGAAACGTGGCACAATCAAGTGAATCAAATACTTGAGTCGGGCCATGTCAGAAATCAGAATAACAGAAGAGAATGTACAAGACCATGTATATATATGTAAATGAAGCAAGAAGTGTATGCCAACATCGAGTTGTTTGGCAGTCCGTTCTCTCTGCAAACCCCTCTGGAGAAACGGCATGATGGTTAGTTAAATTGGGTTAAAAAAAAAAACTTGCCAAAAAATGAAGAGCTTATCTGCATATGTATTTACCAAATTAATTAAGTCATTGAGTCATTCTCATTTTGATGTCGCCAGAGGCCCGCTTTCTGAAAACGGGGCATTTCCGCGTCCAATGGGATATCTGCCGTCAGGACAGTGGGACAGGGTCCTGGAAAGTGGGACGATTCCCTTCTCACGTAACCTCTATGTTACAATTATTTTTTGATTTCAGGAACATCATGAAAAAGAAGAGGAAGATGAACACACCCCGGACCAGATAAAATTGATGCAAACTCAGGACTTGAAATACATTAACATGAAAAGGACCATTGAAACCAATAAAATCCAAAGGCTTCAATCGCAGTTGCATCTGATAGATACGGCAGACAAAGTCCCCAACAGCCACACATTCTTCGTAGACGATGAGAAGGTCACGAAGAACTTCGATCTTGCCAAGAGATTGGATACGCACCCCTCTCTGGTGCAGCACAGAACTAATAGGCTCAGGATTGCTGATTTGGAAAAGCTGAAGTTACCTGAGATTGATAAAAAGGTAATTTTTTTTGTTGATTTATTTTAGTTTAATTTAACTATGAATTTTGTTTAAACTAATGAAAAATCACAAAAGATGCATATTTGATACATTTATTACAATTAGAATGATTTTCTTTAATATTTTGCTCTGTTTAAACTTGTAAATTTTGATTCCTTATTGGGAAAACAATGAATTTATTATGAATGTTTTTACATTACATCTTCTCCCTCTTGTCCTACTCGGGTCATGGACCTATCGTATCGACAAGGCACCTCCAGGCATCCCTGTCTTGCATTACGTCAACAGCATCCGTCCATAGTAGATCTAGCCTCTCCTCGTACAGCCTCTGGAGTTGCTTCTTAGTAATGTTTTAAAATAATTTTTATTATAACCCAACCTAAACTATTTCATATTTATATTTAAACAATAATCCAAGTTTTAACTGTAAATGTCTCAAATAATTATGTTTTTTGTGGTGTTAGTTACACTATAGTGATTTTGGATATCGTGGGTTTATCGATATGTGTTTATTCAACCTGTAAATCCTAACGTAGGTGTTTTAGTCACTACATATACAGCCCGTTCCCACTTGTCGGATGTCAGGACGATAAAGTCACCCGCCCTAGTGAATGAAGAGTTCGTATGGAGCTGTTTACATTTATCTCACACAATTAAATGTCATCTCTGACACTTTTTCTCAGCTGGATTGTGAGTGTAGTGTACCTCATAAAAAAATCGAGCTGTTCACACTTGTCGGTCTGAGACATGCGCTCCCCTACATCCCACATCCTGCCCGCTCTCCCAGTCGCAGAGAAGTGCGCAGCACGCTGCGTGCTTTTATTGTTTGTAAATTGAGTTTACTTGTAATAATGGAGAAGGAAATGAATCCTGAAAATAATAACAGTTGTCGGTTTGGTGAGAAATTTGCTGTCTATTCGTGTCTGATTTTGAAAAATTGTCAGAAAAACAAAAACAAGATCAAATATGCTCAACTTTTCACGGCCAAAAGTATTTTCTTGGATAGTTTTTGGGATATTATGGCGTGATATGCTTCCTCCTTCTTTAGCTAACATTTCGGACAGTGTTACAGTGTCCATCATCAGGGCAGATGTGTAGATTGGTGTGTAGTGTGTATTTAAGTATATAGAAGTAATACCGTGTTGCGCGCGTTGCCCCTTTTAGGGCCAGTATTTCAATGTAGTTATTTTTAATTATGGCTAGTATCCTTAATGTGGTTTTCGGTGTTGGGTTTTGTGTAGCTGTCTAGTACCGTATACCACGAAGTCTAACTCTGTCATCCCTGTTAATATTAATGAGGTTTTTGTGGATTTAAATTGCTTCCATAATTAGATGCGCTCGATAAGACTTTGGTCTTCCAAGAAAAAAAAAGTTTGTTTACAGTTACGTTTGGAGAATGAACAAATTCCGAGACCTGTTTTTTTTATCGTAGTGGGAACGGGGCCATTCATAACATCATTGGTTCTGTAGTAATATAATACTTAGAAAGTCTAGACCGCCTCCAGGAAACACTGCTATTCTTTCTTCTCACGATTCAATTATTTGTAATTTTCAAAATATTTCAAAGTTGAACATCTTTAAAGAACATAAGCAGAGTGTATCACAATGTATACAATAGTCATAAATAAGAAAAATATAGCAACAGGTCGAAATAATGAAAGTAAAGATAGCAAGAAAAATAATTTGCAATTAATTAAACAATATTATTTCGGATGTGATGTACGTAACATTCTAATTCTTATTTTCAAATGGATTTATGCCGCCATTCTTACAATAACTGACAGTGTAATGGTCAGCACAGTTGCCTTCCAAGCAGTTGATCGGGGTTTGATTCTCGGCCATTGTAATATAAAAATAAATAAATGAACCTTTTTTTAAAACTTTTATTTAAAAAAATACATTTATTTTTAATTTTTATGCAAACTTTAAGTTTTGCAAATATAATTGCAATTATAATATCCTCTGATTTTTCACGGGTCTGCGCTGTCATTTCATAAAAATGGTGTATATCAAACAAAACTATGATCAATAAATGAATTAAAAGTTATTTTGTAATCACCAATTTATTAATATATACATACCAACATGTTTCGAAAGCAAAGCTTTCCTCATCAGGAATTTACAGAATACTCCTGTTGAGGAAAGCTTCGCTTTCAAAACATGTTGATATGTATATATTAAAGAAGTGGTGATTACAATGTAACTTTTAATTCATTTATTAATAATGACGCCACAAAGTGAATACCAATCTTTTGAAGAAATTATCAAACTACGATCATTCAAATACATACCAACAATGCTTGGCATTTATAAAATATGTCAACATCCAAAAGGTATTCTATTTAACAACCTTGTTGTTTTCCTCCAATTTCTTGTCCCCAAGGTTGTGGTATTGGCCTCCATACCATTAGCCACCTAAGCTTAGACACAATACCACAGTTTCAAATATTTTCAATGGCTTGATTCAATCATTAAATAATGTTTGCTTTGATTCCAGACTTTCGAGGCAATGAAAGGCAAACGTGACCGGTCCTACAAAGAGTTGGCCAAGAGGATCGAAAGAGAAAAAGAATTGACCATCATTCAGCAGAAGATGGAGGTCAAACGCCATCTACAGGATAAGAAGACCCAGAAACCGAAACGGATAAAGGCGGCCACCAAAAACTCTGCTCCGGTTTACAAGTGGAAATTTGAACGGAAAAAATAATTATCAATAACCCTGTTTACATAAAAAATAAACGTTTTATATATGTAGAATTGTTTTTATTTTAAAAGCATTTTTTTGTAATACATGAAACGGTGCATTTTAAAATACATTGAACTATGGTAGAGGCTTCTGGATATATGTATTATGACTAAATTTGAGCAATAATATTACATATACGATAACCACCGACAACTATAACGAATCCTTCGTCCCTTCTCAAGAAATAACTTGATGGTAGGTATGTATTAGGTTCTTATTATAAATAATGCCTATAAATACTATGTATTCAGATTTTCGACTCGGACATATCGTAATATTTTGAACTTGGAAAAAAAAGCGATTATCGTATGCCACGGTTAAGCGTTATTTATTTCAATTTTCATTGTTATTCATCCAAAAATGACAACTGTTGTGGCTTCATCCAAGTGGCATTTAAATGATACAACAATAATTATTGTTAAAAGGTAAAACTAAATCCTCTAACAAATTATGATGGTTTTGTAAGCAACCGGAGTTATGGAAGTTGAAATAATACCGAATAATTTGCCAAAAAATATGTGTACAAAAAAGTATGTCTTGTTGCCTTGCTAGGGTATTTTTATTTAAAAATAGTTATAATAATTTCACTTTACAAAATAATGTGTCCCTAAAATCGTTGTGCAAAACTTATTTATTTTTTATTATTTTTAACACAAAACTTACAATCATTATATTATTATTTAAAACAGTATGTAAAAAGAAAAGTTCTTATCTTTAAAAGATTACATAAAATACAACAAAAAAAACCATTTATAAATAAATATACAATGTATTAATCATATTTTTTTTTTGTATAAATTTTATTAAATTCTATTAGGATATTATGTTTTTCACTCATTTAACATCTTAATTTTTTCTGGAATGTTTTGTGACTTTTTGTCACCTTTGTGCTTCGAACACTAGAGAGAAAAATTTGCAGCAAACATTTTCAATAGAGAGCAAAATATTTGAACTCAATCACTCAATTACGTGAAAGAAACTTATAAACAAAATGAGTCATAAAGGTCATTTACAAAAACGATAACTCAATATTATTAATTATTATACGTAACTAAACTAGATATTATTCTACATAATTTTGAAACTTTTTTTTTTACATAAAAATGTTTTTCTGTAAAAGAGAAACAAATATTCCTGTGTTACGAATAACCTGACAACATTTGGAAAATTTCTACTACCATCATTATAAGCGGAAATTGTTGCTTGTGCAGTGGTGGAGGACTTATCTAGCAGAGGAATCGAACTCATGATGCCTGGGTAGGAACGCCACATTTTTCCACTCAGCTACTAAACAGTCTGTTTTTTATTTAAAAAATTTTATTCTAATGATAAAATTTAAGTACATACGTACATTTCAATTTGTATTCATCAATAGTTGTATACTGTGTCACATTTCATAATAAATATTAGGAATTAGCAATTTTTGTGTATTTCGTTTAGCATGAAATTTGGCTCACGTGAAATTCCATAAAAGTTTCGTCCATTTTATTGTCTCGAGCGATCTATTCTGTTTGTCTTTGATAATCTGGTTTTTTACAAAAATATCTACTTACTTATATTCAATTATTCTATCATACTTTTAATTGTCAGTCTATCTTTGGTTGCTTATAACTAAATCACAATTCTCATTACCACAGAACGCATTTGTGTTCCGGATTCATAGGAGAGCCCACCGGGCATGACCAGGCCTCTGAAAATTCTTTCGAGTTACTCAGTGTACCAATTACTCTAATTTTATTTGGACTGTGAACACCTTCCACCAATTTTGACTTCAGCGCTCCGACAGTAGAGTTACCACACCAAATCTGCAACAATAAAAAATAAAAATAATACCAATATTGAGCCGTAAATATGTTAGTATGATACTCAAATAAATTTTATGCGATTGGCAAATGAATAATACAACTATGAAACTGAAAAGACACAGAAAAGAAAAAGGTAACGGTAGCAGCTGGTAATCGAACACAGGACATCATGGTCTATCCGGGACTTTGCGCTCTAATCCTCTGAGCTACGGCTACCCCAATTCGTCCTGTCATTTTTATCGGTATCGTACTTCAATTTCTAAGAACTCAATTCCCATGTATTTTTGGCTGCTACCCTTTTATTACGACTATATGATTCTACCCGAATTTATTTGTAATCCTTAGATACTGTCTCGGATATACCCCTTCGATTTTTTAAAAGTCGGATAGTTATATCTGAGATTTAAGATAAGAAAAAAATAATTTATATAAATATATAAAGCTATTCTGGGAAAACATATGATATATACATAAACATATTATCTGGTAAGATAGTACCATTTACGAAACCATCATTTTGCAAAATAAAAATTAATAATTACTAAATTACACGCACGGCACGGCAAATGCGGAAAATCTTCCAATTTTTTGTGATTTCTCGGCCGAACATCCCAGCTTTCAAAGGGTTAAAAAAGAAAGTCAAACCTAAAAAAGACCTAACCTATAATTGTATTGACCTTTGCGTGACCTTTTCTATGGTTTTTTGTGGGTTTGCAAAAAAAAATGTTATTGTACGGTATTTTTAAATGTGGAATATGTCATTCTTTTATTGTATGTTTGGTAACATTAATTTGTTTACCTGCGCAAATCCGAGGAAGAAAAGTTGTTGCGGAGTGTATTGCTCCATACTCGGTAGTCTGTCCCTCCTGATGGAAGCATTCCTTGACGAGAATAAGTTGTAGGCGTGTAGAGCAGCCCTCAGTCCTCCGTTGTCAGCTATATTCTCTCCTTGCGTGTTGAAACCGTGCACCTGGATTTAAAAAAAAATTCCAATTAATTTAGAAACGTGTCAAATTCTTTTTTCTATTTCCTTGCTCTATATAAACTCATATGCATTCAAATCCTCATTCCATTTTTTGCCTACTTCTAATGAGGATACTTTAACCTGTAATGACCATAAAAATATCTTAGGGTTTCTTTACTTAACTTTTTATATAATATGAGGGAGAAAAAAATCATTTCTCTGAATATAAGTAGCTATTCTGGGGAAGCTGCTTATGCCATATGTACACATAAAATGTTGATAAACACAAACTCATGATCTGGTACGACAGAATAATTTACAAAAACATAATTTTGTAAAGAACAGTGAGTAATTACGAAATTACTGTCAGCTAGTACACGGTGCGCAAAATGCCATTTTACCTCTGGCACGCGAGAGGTTCATCATTACCCTAGTAAAATACAATCATTCAAAATCAAGCTGTTTCTTGAAATAGTCTTAGTTATGTTTAATGACTAGATCTGAACACCCAGGTGGTTCTCAACCTTTTAATTTTCCCCTCACCCACTTTCTTCAGCCTCAGAACATTCCCTAAAATGAGCATGGTTTTACTGTCTCCAGAGAGGTGAAACTGTTATACAGTATACCGTCGCTGCATATATAATATAGCTTATGTGCCGTTTTGTACATCTGAGATGATCGAGAAAAACTGCTTTAAAAAATAATTGCAAAGACTAGATTTGCTAAAGAGAATAGATTTATTTAGCTGGAAAGCTTGCCTAATAATTATAAAAAATGTTTTTTCAAATCTAGTCTGCAATTATTTTTTAAAGCAGTTTTTCTCGATCATCTCAAAATGTACGAAACGGCACATAAGCTATATTATGGATGCAGCGACGAATTACACTTTGTGTACCTCACGTGCCCCGAGGGCCCCTTGGAGCGTATTGCCACTTTGCAATTGAATTAAGCAGTTATTTAATAATTGGGGATGGTTTTTCAAAAAATTCGTTGACATGAATTTTTTTCAATTATTTTTGAGACGCATCGATTTTTTCGATAAAATCACCACGAAACCTGCTACAAATCAGCTTAAAAATATATTAAAAACTCGTCGTTTTTTCTTTATGGTGCAAGTTTTTTCAAAACTCATGTTAAAAATTGTTTTTTTTTTTAAAGAAAATAAAAATAAACCAAATATAAATATATATAGTGTACATTGCTTTTAAGCTTAGCTAGAATAAATATATATATTTTTAATAATCATCCACTTGCCGAGTTGTAAATTCACAAAAAACTCTCTCCTGTAAAATTTAAAAATGAGCAAATAGTTGTTTTGAAAAAAAAATGGTACTCAATTACGTACATACGAGTATAAAGTATGTATGTATTTTGATTATTACTGAAATTTGATCGCTTACAGTGTAATTTGGAAGTTGCGCCATGTGGTACTGATTATATTGGTCGATGATGCATTGTACTTTCCCATGGTAGTGTTCCAGAGTGGCTGCCGACCACCATTGCTTTAAATTACCATTCTCGTCGTATCGCCTTCCTGAAATTGGAAAATCCTTTTTAATACCACGGGCTTGAGAAACATCAATCGGTATTAATTTCTAATGTGGTAATACTAACCTTGGTCATCAAAACCGTGCGTCACCTCGTGCCCCATGATTGCACCGATTGATCCGTAATTTATAGCCCTGAAATGGGAAAATTAGATTTTATATTATCAATATTCCTTACGATAACTTAAACTTATTAATCTGACCTGGCAGTATCTATAGAATAGATTTTTTTACTAACCTAACCTAAAACTAGTATTAAAACATTTGCTAATCCACTGTTCATTTCTCCCTTTCCGTTGTTTTTTCCCTCCACTGTCAAGTCAAAAGTAACTCTTTTGGCTTACAATAATTATTATATAGAACACAATATTCAATTACGAGGGAAGATATATTACCAGATAGTACCTACCAGATTTTGTTAAACATAATTATTATCTATGGTTAAGTAATTCTATTAAAATAATATTCAAATGATACTTACTCGATTCCATTTCCGTAAAATGGTGGCTGTAGAATTCCTGCTGGGAAAGCTGTAGAAACATTAAGGCATTAAAATCAGGTTTTATTTTAGTATCTAACGTACAGCCGATAAAATTATTGCAAAAATTACTTACTGACTGAATTTAGCGTTGCTGAATAAAATGCATTCACTGTGGTCGGTGTTGCAACCCACCTAAAAATAGACATAAGGAAATGAGAACAAATTTTGATTGGTGGCAACATTTTAAAATTAGGCAAGAACAATTTAATTTCGTAACTATATGACTTAGTTACCTATTTCTGTCGGGCTTTTCTCGCAAACTTTCTAAGTTCTTTTTGACTGAAGTGTTGGTTAACTTCAAATATGTGTCGAATAATTTGCCTTCTACGATATCAGTCTGAAAACAATTTGAAATAAATATAAAGTTTTTGTCATAATACATTATTTAGCATTGTCATAAGCGAAATGAATTCATTGTGGACTGTGGTGAAATTGTGTAAAATGACTTTTTTGCATGTAAGCAATACAGTAGAAATATATAATACATGCGGCTTCTTATTTATTTATATATTTAGGACATTTAAGTATTTATATCTATTTACAGCGTATATAAATAAAATAAAACATGACAAGAAACCAAAAGAAGTCTAAAAATACAATATTTAAAGAAAATTTCTAACAATTTATTAAATAAGTATTTTATTCCCTTTCTAAACCACCAGAGCGAGCGTGAGTGACCAGCGTCTAGTGGCGAGGCTTTTAACTGTTAGTACGAATCTAATAGATTCTTTATTATTGTTTCATTTACGAGCAAAAAGTAATGAAGTCGTGTGTAGGTTACCTAATATATATTTTATGAATTTTTGATTTCTAGAACTTATTAAGAATATGTTTCACAGAAAATCTATTAAAATTTGTGAAAAACAATTCAGCCATCGCGCGTGGCTAGGGGCGCTAGTGTAGCATGTTGCCATCAAATGTCAGGAGCTGCACATATTGTCATTTACAGTATTTGATGTAAGGAAGAATTTGTTTATTTTAATATCCTAGCTTTGGTGTTAATACAGTACTTACACGGATGCATTGTTTGCAGCATGTTTCAAAGTACTATCAACCGTATCTATACCATGAGATCATTATTTAAGAGTTGTTTGTTATTAAGGAGTATGTCACCACTCATTTCTTCAAGAACATTTTATCTTTGCCTTTTGCATATTTGTAATGACTTTTTAAGATTTCACTGCGATATTTTGATGGCCGAATAATTGTCAATAGACTGTAATTAACACAATGTATATTTTCTTGGATGACAGGTGATAATGAAGGGAGACCGGACAACCATGCATTCTATTTATACACGCACAGTTGTTTCGCTTTCTTGCCGTCTCTTTCATATAAGAATTCAGTTGCACATTTCAACAGTGTTATTTTTTTTATAACTTTACAAATATTAATTTTTTTTTAAATTATTATTTTTATTATAAGGGCAACTTACGTCTTTATAATTGATATCAAGCTGCTTTTTTGTTAAAAGCCAAGCAGGGAAGCCCACAAAGTTACGGATGGCCTTTAGTTTATTTAATGTTTTGTATCTCGTTGAATTATCCATCCAGTCCAATTGGATCACGGCCCCGGAGAAGGCTTGCCTAACATCTTCCAACATTGCAATGGCCTGAAATTAAAATTAATATCAATTTATGTAAAATATACTTAACCTGCGGAACGCCAATGTGTCATAATGCACATTCATATTATTACGTAGAAAGCCAAAGCGCACTATGGAGCCGATTTGGAATGGTCACTTTCTCATGGGATTTTAAGCATTAAATATGATCATATAATACTCAAATAAATTTTATTAGATTGGCAAATGAATTATGCTACGTTTAAAATATTCTTTGTTCTCATTTGAAACAAGCGCGTGCGCTAACTGTAAAAAATAAATAATATCCTATCACCGTGAAAAATATTTCTGGTCATATTACTGTACTTATTTATGAGAAAACCTCATATTATTTTAATTTTACTGTGAAGGGGACTTATTTAACTTTATGGAAAATATTGTATAACTACAAAAATATTTTCGTATTTCCTTATCTTTTTTTTGTAACATGTGAGTAATTACGAAATTACATTCAGACAAACACGGAACACGCTCTGGTTTTTAGCGATTTCTCAAGGGGTTAATCAAGAGTGCAATCAATAAAATCATAATCTTTTTCTGAGTCCTAACTCAGATGAAGACATTTTTGTCTACATAATGATTAATTTATGAAAGGGGAGTTTCAAAATGAATGTTAGGTGAAATGGTGAATGAAAAGATTATGGCTGACTGTTTTGGGCATGAACAACAGATTATGGAAGGTCAGCATAGAATTTGATATGAACAAGAAAAAGATTTGACAAGAAAATTATTGAATTAATTGCTGTTGTCCCAGTGGGAGAACCAAGTGAATTAAATTTATTGCAGGGATATTATTCCATTTCATCCTCTCTGCCTACCTGTATGAAGAAACAGCATTATGGCTGTTTATTAATTACTTTTAGTTACCTTTTCTCGTGAGTTCTGATCGAAGTGCCTCCTGACATAGAGGTAGCTGAGTGCAATGCCAAAGTTGGCATTTACATTGGCGGTGCAACCTTTCCATCGAGGAGTTCTCTGCTGGAGTCCAAACACTTCTTTAGAGAATGTGAATCCCAAATCCCTGAAGTCTGTGATTGTGAGAGGCGCCACTGTTGAGAACACACTCCACCATACG